>JAODAL010015150.1:0-84904 GCA_025379985.1 Phyllomedusa bahiana | reverse complement strand
GATGAAAATTGCCCCAATGGGAATTCAGCAGAAAAAATGAAGTGGAAATTTGTATTGTAAAAAACGCTGTTTTTTTAAAATAAATTTACAAAGGAATGGCTTAATCCCACTTGGATATTAAATTTGTATATGCAGCTGAAAGTGGACGCCCCAAGGGAAATTTCAGACCCAATCCCCCAAAAAATCAAAAAATAGAACTTAAAAGAAAAACAGTCTTAAAGACAAGCTGGGGACAACCCCCACAAAAATCGCTTGTGTAAAAATCGGTTCTTCAAAAAGCGCTATAAACCCGCGAAAGCCCTTCCCCTATCGTACAGTGAGAGGAGGGTGAGCTCCCAGGGGCCCGCGCTCGGTTTTAAATAGTGCGGTGAGTCACAGAATCCCGCCGGTCTTTGTTTGGCTTAATCTCTGCACATGTCAGGGCAGGCTATCCCCTTTCTTCCCCCCCAGAGTGCTTTTTGCCCCATGTAGCGCCTTTGTGCTGGGCAGCCTTTTTTATCAATCAAAAGCACCTTCGTTCACCCGAAGTCCCCCAAATTTCAAATTTCGTTCCAAAACGAAGTTTTCCTAAAAATTCAAAACTTTTTCCCCTTTCGTTAGAATAAATTTCGCCCTTCTTATTTTGACCTTTGTTCCCAGCAGTTGAAAGGGGGTTTCCCCGCAACAGGCACACCCAATTTGGGGCCCAGCTGTCCGCCATAAATATGAAAACTCGTCCAGCACCCAGCAAAACTTCTTCTTCCCCCGTGTTTCCCCTTCCCCTTCTGCCTTTCCCGGGGCATCCATGGGCCTGAACCCTTTCTAAAATTTACCCCCCAAAGTTCGACGGGAAAAAACCCAAAGGGCTTTGCCCCGGTTTTATTATAAGGGGCCCCTTGACGTGGAGCTGAGGAAGGCCGACCGTTTCCCCAAAAGGGTCAAAAGGGGTTTTTTTTTGGGGTTTGACCCTGCTATCCGGGAAAGTCCTGCTTGGGCGACCCCCTTTTGGGCCAAAAACGCCCCCTGTGGACAGGGCCCTTACGGGCCTTCCTTTCTGTTTTCCCTTTGCAGCGTTTTTCGAGGAGCCGCCCCGTGTTTTTCTTACTGTCAAGACGGGCTCCTAAACCATCGTCGGGGGAAACTCTCCGTAGGTAAATTATGCGGTCCAGTTCGCCCGCTAGGTGGAGCTGTCTTCGAAAAAAACCCGCCTTTTGCGCCCCCAATTAAAAAAGGGTCTGTTTTTTGCGGGGTTTAAAGGGAAACCGCACTTGAGCTAGAGATTTTCCTTCGTTTTCTGGGGGGAATTTAAACCCACCTGGCCACCGCTTAACGTGTTTTTTAACGGAGAGCAGGAGGAGCTTCCCCGGGGGAACGTAAATTTCGGAAAAAAAAACTTGCGACAAACATCGTCTGGCCCCTGTGTTCCAGAGATCTCCGTGCCACTCTCGCAGGTACCCAAAAAGGGAAAAACCCAAAGGGGCCGGGGGGTTCCCGGGCCCCACTTTCTCGGATGAAGAGTCCCCCCGGCAGGATGGAGAATCTTTGCCTTCACTGCGCCATCCGAGCCATTTCCGCAAAAAGCTTCCGCCCAGGTCCCCAGGTTGGGAAACTCTCGCCCCTTTTAGGTGCCGTAGGAGGGCTTTCCCCTGGGTTTCCCTAATTCTTCCTCTCCACAAATTGATTTTTCCCATTGGTTTGGTAACGACGGGCTGGTTTTTATCGCCCCGGGTCCCTGCCTTCCTGGACCCCATCTCCCCGGGGAAAATTAATCAGGCTTCCTTGGTGCCCCGTTACGGGCCGGGCCGGGTTGTTCCGCCCTTGGAGAACCCCCGGGTTTTAATTTCTTCGGGCAGTGGGGGCCCCTTTGGCGACTCCTTTAAATTTGAAAATCCCTGGCCAGTGTCCCCCGTGTTGGGGTTTATTCCCACAAGGAAAAATTTTTCCCCTTTTCACTTCCCTGCCTCTTTGCTTCCTGGGAAAATCCGGGTTGGGGTTTAACCTGGTTTGCAACGTACGCCCTACGTTTGGGATTGAAAGAAAGGCGAGGTCCGGGTTTTGGGGGGAATTTTGCCGGGGATCTCTGTTTGGTGGCACCTTTGCCCAGTCCCCAAAACCTTTTTCCACAGTCACTCTTAAAAGCCTCTGCCAGGCCTGCCAGCGGGGGAAGTTAAGAAAAGTTTACCGGACTTTGGGGAGTAATTTCGGAAAGAAAAGGGGAATGAGACGCTGCCCCCCCCTTCCCCGGGTTATAAATGCCCCATTGATCTCCTCCCCGGAACCAGCCCCCCGCGGGGAAGGGTCTACCCGCTGTCCGTGCCTGAGACAGGCCATGTCGGCCTATAATCAGGAGAATTTACAGAAAGGTTTTATTCACAAATCCTCCTCTCCAGCCAGTGCCGGGTTCTTCTTCGTACAGAAAAAAGATGGCTTATTTCATCTGTGTATTGATTACAGAGGGCTAAACAAAATCACGGTGAAGAATCGCTACCCCCTACCACTGATCTCTGAGCTCTTCGATCGACTCCGGGGAGCCAAGGTGTTTTCCAAGTTGGACCTATGGGGGGCCTACAACCTCATCAGAATTCGAGAGGGGTACGAGTGGAAAACGGCATTCAATACTCGTGACGGGCATTTCGAATATATCCGTTTACGATATCCTGATTTTTTCTCCAGACATTCAGATTCATCGGGTACAGGTGTGCCAGGTTCTCCAGCGTTTGTGGAACAAATGACTGTATGCCAAGCTGGAGAAGTGTCGGTTCCACCAGGCCAGCCTTCCGTTCCTCGGATACATAGTCACCGATCGGGGTCTACAGATGGACCCAGTTAAACTCTCTGCGATTCAACAGTGGCTACGACCTGTCGGCCTTCGGGCGATAAAACGCTTCCTGGGGTTCGCCAACTACTACCGGCAATTCATTCCCCATTTCTCCACACTGGTGGCTCCCATCGTGGCTCTCACTAGGAAGAACGGAAATCCGAAATGTTGGCCTCAGGCAGCCGAGGAAGCATTCTCCGAACTGAAGGCTCCTTTTTCCTCAGCACATATCTTGGTCTGTCCAGATCCGGAGAAACCCTTCAGCCTAGAGGTGGATGCCTCGTCCGTGGGAGCGGGGGCGGTCCTTACACAGAAGGGCCCCAAAGGCAAGACTCTCACATGCGGTTTCTTTTCCAAGACCTTCTCACCGGCGGAATGAAATTATGCCATTGGAGATCGGGAACTGTTGGCCATCAAATTGGCTTTGGAGGAATGGTGACATCTACTGGAGGGAGCTCGACACCCATTTGACGTCTTCACTGACCACAAGAACCTCCAGTACCTCTAGACTGCCCAGAGTATAAATCCTCGCCAGGCCAGGCGGTCCCCTTTTTTCTCCCGTTTCGACTTCAAGATCCACTTCCGCCCACCCGGGGAAAAAATTTTAAGGCGGACGCCCTCTTGGTTTTTTACATTGCCTTTAGTAATACCAGTATCTCAGCACATCTTCCCCCAAAAAGGGGTGGTTTTAGTGTCCCCTGAAATTTTCGTGTGTCCCCCCCGGGAAAAACCTACGTCGTCCAGCGCTCAGGGAAAAATCGGGAAATGGGGGAAAAGTTCTTTCTGGCCCCGGTCCCCCCGCATAGGGGAAGTCTTACGCTCTTATCTGGGGCACTCTGGTGGCCAACTCTGCCCGGACATCAAGGATTTTTTTCTTCTTCCAAGTGTGCCCAGAACAAGGTCCCACGCATGGGCCCCCGCGGGTCTCTTAGTCCATTCCCCGCCCCGGGCCCCTGGACACACGGGCATGGACTTATCATGGACCCCCTTTCTCTGGGGGAACTCATCATTGGGTGGTCACGGAGCGATTCTTGAAGATGTCCACTTGGGGCCCCCTTCCCCGGTCTTCCTTCTCCCCCTCAATTGGGGGGTCATTTCTTCCGTTTACTTTTTCGTCTGCATGGGTTCCCTGCAAAATCGTCTCCGATCGGGGGGTTCAATTTTTTTCTCAGATTTTGGCGTCCCCTGTGTTCTCGCTTGCAATCAAGTTGGATTTCTTTCTGCCTTCCCCCAAAACGAATGGACATTTGGAGAGAGTAAATCGATTTTGGGTTTAATCCCTGCGTCATTTTTTGCCCCGGTCGACAGGAAAATTGGACCGAGTGCTTCCATGGGCTGTTTTTTTTCTCCTAAACCATCGGGCTCTACGTACGAGTGTTTCACCATTCTTTTTTTGTCTATGGTGTAACCCCCCACCCCCCCCTCCCCGGGGCTATGGATCCGGGTTTCCCCCTGTGGACAATAAATTTCGGGATATTCAGGCAGTTTGGGGGGGAGCCCCGGGCATGCCTTCCCCGGGGGCTTGCCCCTGCATAAAGACCCAGGTGAAAAAGGGGGGAGTTCTTTCCCTTCCCCCCAGGGGAAAATTTTTGGCTTTCTTCCAAATACGTACCTCAAGATCCCCGATAATTGGGTCGCGGTTTCTGGGGGCCTTTAGAGTACTTGGCAGTAAACCGGGTTTCCCCTCAATCCTCCCTACCCCCACTTCTGGATTCCGAACGTTTTCCCCCAATCTCCCACAAAACCCCCTGGCTTAAAAAGGTTCTCTAAAGGAGGCCCGTTTCTTTTCCCCCCCGGTAGTAGAGTCTTCGATTTTTTGAATTTAAGGACATCTTGCATGAAAAACCATCAGGGTAACCGGTTCTTTTTTTTGATTGGAAGGGTTCGGCCCGAGGAAGGTCTTGGGAACGGAATCAAAATTTGACCAAGATTTGTTCGAGGTTTCCCCCTGGGCCTAAGAAGGGGGGGAGACCAAAAGGGGGGGACTGTAGCGAGGGGTGCCGCTTCCCCCTGGGGGGCCGCAGTGTTTTTCTTGCCTTGCCGTGTACCCGACCTCTTGCTCGTTTTCGATCCGAATCTTGCCCCCTGCCCTGACCTTCCTCCCTCCCCCAAGACCCCCGATTCTAATCTCACAATTCTGTACCCCCCCTGCACCCGGTCGCCACCCAAGACCCGCAGGGGGCTCGGGTGAAAAACCGGGACCTACTTAACTTGTTCCCGGGCCGCGTTGTTCCCACCCTTGCATGGTTTCAGTGGACCCCACTAATCCGGCCGTTACAATACTATTTTGCTTTTTATACAAGTATACTGGACTTTAAAAAATTCCTCTATGATTATTAATATTTGGTGTTTTTATATATTTCTGAGACGTTATAGTAGATATTCATTAGGGTTCTTATATGATAAAGGTTATCCTCTAGTAGTTACAAATACACTTTAATTGAAAGTTACAGTTTACTTCTCATTTGCAACTTACCTGCCATTCTGTTGTAACAACTACAGTAGCAGCATGGTTAAATATTGTTATTTTCCTTATTTTCCATTTTTTTATTTTTAAATTTTTCATTTGTGATGATTAATATCTTACAAAGTTTGTTTTAAGTTCTCTCAAAATTGAATGTTTATTTTTGTATCCATTTGCGTAAGAAGGTCACTGTGTCACTGTCTTAATTTATTTGTTCTTTCTGTTTAGTACTGTATTTTGTTTCTTTTTTACAAGATAAAACAAATTTGTATTCGTTTTTCACAGTTTTCTTAAGCACTTTTTTTCTTTTTAGCCTATATAAACATCGCTGAGACTGGGAGGTGTGCCAGAGCACAATCTCAACAAATATTACAATTTTATTTATAAAAAGGTTTTTATTTATAATTTTATCAAATTTTATGGAAATATTTTTTTTTTTAAAACTGTATTTTATTAAAATATTTTATAGATTATTTTTGCGACATGCCTTTGTTTTTATGTCGTTTTTAGCGTTCTTTAAAATCTAGTCATGCCTGATGAAGTAGTTAGCTCCCCAAAAAGTGTGCTTTTATTTTTTTATTCATTTTTTTTAGTCTAGTTACTTTAAAAAAAATAGGCGTAGATGATTTTGTTTATTGAACGTGTTTTTTTGAACGTACTTATTATGTGTTCAATTTGCATTATAAGTTGGGCCTCAAAAGGTCCTATTTTTTTTTCTTCATATTTTCCAATTGATGCCCTCCCTGAGCTTAGTCTATGCAGCCCTTGGGAAGAGAGGATCAATAGGTACTTAATAAAAGCATTTATTTGAATTGTACCAAAAAATAGTACAACTCCACCAGTTGAGAACAACCCTTACTATACTAGTATACTAGGTGTGCACTTCTCCAGCTCTTTTTTCAGACTTAGACCAAGATTTCACAATACACAAGACCTTTCTCCATTTAGATTTAAGATCACTTGCTAGTTGTTGTATGTCATGTGTAGATGGTAATAAAGACAGGAGGGTGCGCACTTGAGCTTGTAGTGTCATAAGTGCATCTACTGGAGGAGGCAAAGTAGACGAACGGGACACAGCATGTATAGTGGCCTCAGCAGGTACTAGTGGACTCAGCTGTGGACACAGGGGACTACCACCCCAAGCTGAGGAACCAGGGCTAGAGTTTGAGTTTGTGGTGAAAATACTGGCACAGAGAAGAGCTGTCCTAATATTCAGGGGTTCACTGATAGATCCGCAGGCAGCTCTCCACTGTGCCCAGATATTAATTAAGACGTGTCACGTCAGACCATGCGTAATCATTTATATCAGCTTGGTCTGCGTGCTAGAACCTGCCCAAACCCCCATCGACGCGATGTCATTTTCTTGTGGGCCGGGGTGTTATGTGGAAAGGAAAAAGTGGTCCACAGTGCATTTAAAAATTGATTCCTATGAGCCGAAGTTTCTAGTTTCTAGTTTGTAAGGCCGAAAAAAGGAGCGTCCATCCTGTTAGCCCCGTTTTGAAGGTGTTGATCCAGAGGAAGGCAAAAAAAACCCCCAAAGATTAGAACCAATTGTCCTTTTTTAGGGAAAAAAAATTTCTTCCTGACTCCAATCTGGCAAACGGAAAAATCCCTGGATCAAAGCCCTCTCCCAAAATGATGGCCACCAACAATCTGAAAATGTAATAGAGAGTTATGATCGCCAGGACAGATATCCGTCAGGGACCCTTTCTGGTCATCTAGACGAGAAACCCTGCTATGTAAATGATTACAAAAGGTCTGAGGTCAACTTGGTTGCCTGTCACCTCCTTAAAGTGCTTTGGGGTTGTGTGGATTTTATCATCCAAAATTTTTTACAATGAAGCTTTTTCAGTGTGTGATGTAGCCCGGGCATTACTTCCCTTTCCCATCTGGATCTTCCCGGGTTTCTTATCTCTGTTGCAAAAATGCTGATACACTCTGTGAAACCTAAACCCGTGGCCACTTCCGTCGGAGAGCATTTGCTTTTAACCCCTTTCAATGGTGAGGTACTGTTGATCAATTGTAAGGTGTTGTCCTGGTTTCATGATATCAATATACGAACAGCATGACGGGGAGGACTATTTAAATCCCATTCAAATTGATCTAAATTTATTGGTTGATTCAGGGATCAAACACCTGCTGTTAATTTTTGCCATTAAGCTCATTGTTAGAGTTCAGCAAGTTGTGCAAAAATTATTGAAACAATGAAAAGTTGGGCATGTGCATTCTAAAGTTGAGAGGGTCTCTTTAGTTCATTTAAAAAAAATGTTCAAGAAAAAGTTTTCTTTTTCCCGAAATTTCAACCAAAGTCAAAAATTTTCAACTTTTTGTGGTAGGTTTTTATACCCCTGCTTTCCCCTTGTCCGATTTAAAAGATGTTTTCAAATTTGGCCATTTCTGCATAACCCATGATGCTCCAAAATATCAAAATTTATCCTGAAGTTTTTTTTTTTTGTTAAATCCCGTTCAGAATTATTTGAAGTCCCCTTGAAGTTTCGGAGGTGGTTTAAGCGTTTTGATCAAAAAAAATGAATAAGAACCTCAAAATTTTCAAAGTATCCTAAGTGCGTAATGCTTTTTTCAAAAAAAATTCCCATGTGCCTTTTGATAGTTCTTTTAGTTGATATTGGAATGTGTATGTATATTGTTGCCACACCAGTGTGCACCTATGCTCCTTTTTTTCAAAAAATATTTTTTGGGGATGTGCAAAGCCAAATATCGTTTTCTAGCCAGAATATACTTGGCTGCATTTTTTAGGTTGTCATAAATGTGGTCATAATAGATGTGGTTGTTCCAATGTATTACAGGTGTCTACCACCTTCACATCGTATGCTACCTCTAAAATCTGTTCTTTCATTTATTTTCCAATAAAGAATACGAATTTTTAAAATGGACCGCTGGATGCCGACTCCTCTTTTTGGTAATTTTATGTTGGATGTTTACTACTGGATCTGTACACTACATAACTTGAAGGATTGATGAGCTGGTTCCATCATGTTCTTTAACCCCTTAAGGACTGAGCTTTTTTTGTTGTTGTCACATCCTTTTTATTCTCCCTGCTTTCCAAGAGCCATAACTTTTTAATTTTCTGACTTACATACACATATGGGGTTTTTTATTTTGCAGGATAAAATGTAGGCAGGTAAAAGGTAAGTATATAGCCCCTTGCTAGGTAGTTATATAAAACCCATATATGCTGGACCAGGAACAAGTGGTCCACAGTGCATTTAAAGTTGATTCACTATGAGCCGAAGTGATGGCCACCAACAATGCTGAAAATGTCAAACAGAGAGTTATGCATCAGCCAGGACAGATATCAGTCAGGTACCCTTGCTGGGAGGTGTATAGGTTCCCTTGGTAAGTATAAAGGCCCCCTCAGTACATAGACAGGTTTATATGACCCACTGCAGGTAGTTTATATAGTCCCTCACAGTAGGGAGGTAGATATATAGATCCCATCAGTAGGTAAGTATTTCCCCCTCTCCCAAACAAAAAAGAAGCCAGGTAGGTTTATAGGCCAGCACGATAAGTAGGTAGATATGTAGTTCCCCCAGTAGTTAAGTAGGTACACAGGCCCTCTAGTAGGTAGGCAAATAAGTTGCTTCAGAAGATAGGTATATAGGCAATCCCAGTAGGTAGGTAGGTAGGTAGGTAGGTATATAGGTACCACAGTAGGTACGTAGGTGTATAGGGCCCCCAGTAAGTTGTTAGGTTTATAGGGCACACCAGTAGGTGGGTATGTGTAAAGGGTCCCTAGTAGGTTGGTAGGTATATTGGTCCTCCAGTAAATTGGTAGTTATTATTGATGAGCGACTTAATCGAGAAAAGTTGAAATCTCACCGATATTCATGTTTAGCGAGTTCTAGATTTGAGCTTTTCCCTTAAAATCTTATCAACAATTGTGATCGTTGATTCAGATTGCGCCATTTTCTCAGCTTCCTGTACTGTTGGCAGCCAGCAAGCGCAGTGCAATGGGGGGGTCAAGAATGTCACCAGTGGGGGGTGTAGGGATCTCATTGGCTGCTAAAATCACATGACCCTGTATTATCTATGTCACAGCACTTCCTGCTCGCGGCCATTAGCTTCCAGACTGTGAACAGAACGGATCACTGTCTCTCTGCTTAGCTTTTTTAAAAGCTGGCAGACACTATTTCCCAGCGTTTTCACCATGGATAGGCTGCTTAGTTAGTTAGATTAGTTAGGTTAGGGTACAGCAAGATTAGGCAATTATAGACAGTATTAGTCAGAGATTTGGATACAGCTGCATTGCCCTAAACTTCTTCGGTTCAGTTTCTGAAGGGGGAGTGGGCGCTTGGTTCCGGGGGCAGCTTCTGCATCAGACACAACTACATTAATCTCTCATATCAAATCACTGTGAGATAGCAGCATATTTTATTTCTGCATTGCCCTAAACTTCCTGGCAGCAGATTCTGAGGAGGGGGGCCACTTGGTTGTGGGGGGGAACTTTTGCATCAGACACAGCTACGTTAATCTCGCATAAGAAATCACTGTTCTATAGAGTTTTATTCTGGAAAATTTCATTCCTTGGCCACAACGTCTGTGCTGCAGTGTAATATGGACAGCTAGTGTACAGGACACTTAGGAAATCAGCCCTAAACAAGAAATAGCTTTGATACACAGCTTTTTGGCTGAAAACCTTATTCCATTTCCTTTATTCGCATACAGCAGGTTTTTTTTTGGGGGGGGGGGGGGGGCAGCCGGTGTAAAAGACCCCACTTTCTAAGATATTCCATAGAAAAAAATCCTGTTTATAATCCTTAATGCTTGTCGCATAAGGCTATTACATAGAAAAAAAGTCAATTGCTAGTCCTGCTTGGCAGTTCTAAATTGCAAGGACTGAAGGAATAACACTGTTGATTGGTTATCAGAGTTGTTCCACAACACCTAATTTCATAGATATTCAGTAGAAAACATTTCTATTTCTACCCCTGGTTGTCAGAAAGGACCACATTTCTTTGATACTCCATAGAAAACTATTCTATTTGTACTCCTGGTTGTCTGTTGTGGGAAAAGACCACATTTCAGAGATATTCCGTAGAAAAAAGTCTATTGCTAGTCCTACTTGGCTGTTGTAAATCATAAGGCATAAAGCAAGAACACTGTTGATTCGGTTTTACAGTTCTTCCATAAGACCGCATTTCACAGATATTTGATAGAAACAATTCTGTTTCTAATCCTAGTTGCCAGTTGGAAATTATAGGGATTTAAGAACATTTGTGATTTGCTGTCTTTGCAGTACAGTTCTTCAATAAGATACTGTAAACAAATCTTCTAGACCTTTTTAATATTTATCTTTCTGAACATGGAGCGAAGTAGAGGTGGTAAGCAAGCAAGGAGGGGGTAGGATGTGGAACTCGAGGTACGAGACAAGGCGCTCCCTCCAGTGCTCCGGACAACACGCAAGCCGGCACATCATCAGTTTCAGGACCGTCAGGCCTGTCATTGCTCAGTCGGTTACCTGTGAATCTCAGTAATGAAGAGCGTCACCAATCTGTTCTTCAGTGGTTAACGCAACCTGTATCCAGCGGTTTTACCTCCTCTTCCTCTCAGTCACGGCCACAAATGTCGTCATCATAATCGTCAGCATCCGTCCAACCTGAAGCAAACACAGCCCAAATGTCAATCCATGTACAGACCACTGTGGATAACCCATGTTCTGAAGAGCTCTCTGATGACACGATGCGGTTGGGGTCAGAAAGCATTTCAAAAGATCAAGAGGCCAAAGAGGATGATTTTGTCTGCTCTTACGCCCAATCGCTGATGCCGTCAGAGGAGAAGGAAGCTGGCCAGTTGGCAGAAATCCCGAGCAGTCAGCAACACCTTGCAGTGCCTGTCGCTTCTAGCCTTCAGCTTCAGGATGTAGACTGTCAGGACAAGGAAGTCACCTGTGATGATGATGATGTTGATAATGACATTGTGGATCCAAAATGGTCTTTTCAGCAGCAATTGCTTGCGAGCGCCTCATCAGTGGAGGAGGAGGAAGATGATAGGGTATTGACAGTGCGGGTCCGGCCTCAGAAAGAGAGAGGGTGGTCGCACAAGTCTTCTGAGATTAATCTGCCAGACATGGTCAGTGGTGGCAGTGGAAACACCGCTACTAGGTTATCACCGTCGAAGAGGTCCAGGACCTGTGAAGTCCATATGCCGAATTTGCCGTCAACGCGTCAGTAGAAGGAAGAATCTAAATTGTTTAACCACCATGAACATAAATAGGCACATGCATCTAAAGCATGAATTGAAGTGGAGGAATCACTTGGAGAAAAAAGGGCACACAGGTCCTGGGCTTCCAACCACTGTGACATCCTCTGTCTCTCCTCCTCCTCCTCCGCCACTTCCAAGACCAAGCTTTCCTGTGTTGCCCATGTCCCGGAGTGGCATGAGCAAGAATCAGCCCCAGTGCCACGTACTGTCACCCGGTTACCACCACCAACACCACCAGAGACACAGCCTAACCCTTCTCCTTCCACCAGTTTGACCTGCATGCCGTACAGCAGCCAGTCTAGCAGCCAGCCTTCTTTGTACCAGGTGTGGGAGCAGAAGAAACGCTTTCACCCCAACCATCCTAAAGCCAAAAGCCTGAATGTTGCCTTTCCGACTGGTGGACACAGATGGGTTCTGCCACATCATGGCCCTTGCCTGTCCCCAATAACAGATGCCGAGCAGGCATTTCGTTTACCGAAAACCCGTCCCTGCCCTGGCCAGTCACGTGGCAGAAAAAATCTCCAGCGTGTTGGCTGCATCTGTGTCCAGCAAAGTCCTTCTGACCACAGATACATGGACTATTAAGCACGGTCAAGGATGCTACATCTCTGTGACAGCTCAATGGGGGAGTTGGGTGAATTTGGATGTCTCTGGTGATGATGGTGGGTCTCAGGCTCGGCGGACACTCTTCCACACTGCTGGGATGGTGCAGGTTTCAGATCCCCAAGCTCCACGGGTAGCATCACATGCCAAGAGAAACCAGGCCGTGTTGAAATTAATGTGTCTTGGAGACCGTCAACACACAGGTCAAGAGCTGTGGATGGCTCTGCGCAATGAGACTGACCAGTGGCTGGGTGATAAGTACCTGGCGCCAGGCAAGGTTGTGTGCGACAACGGGAAAATCTCATTGCTGCCCTTAAGATCGGTAGACTTGCACACATCCCTTGCCTGGCACACGTCATAAACCTGGTCGTGCAGAAATTTCTAAAGCGCTACCCGGGTCTTGACTGCCTGTTGAGGAAGATTCGAGGTCTGAACTCACACTTCTGGCGTTTGCAACCTGCTTCGCCCCGACTGGCTGCGTTGCAGCGTCATCTTGGCCTCCCCGTCAACCATCCGCCCTCCACATGCTCCAGCCATTGTGGCAGTAGCAGAATGCCATTACGCAGTATGCCATTATGCAGTGATCTCCCATCACCCACATTTTCCCCATCCTTGGTTGAACTTGATGGACACGTGTCTTCTTTCAACCGTACTAACTATGTAACTATGTAAGTGGCACATGGCCTGACAAGCAGTGGTGCGGACCTCGGGGTGTTGAGCCATAGAGACTGGAGGCAGGTGAAAGATCTCTGCACCATCCTTGCCAGTTTTGAAGAAGCCACCAAAATGGTCAGTGAAGACAATGTCCTTGTCAGCATGACCATTGTGGTGATATTAGTTCTGGAACAAGTGTTGGACACTCTGAAACAACAGGTCCCAGCAGTGAAGGAGGAGGAGGCGGACACAGATGCGGACACAGAGCCTTACTCGTTGTAGGAGCAAGAAGGCCCAACAGTTTCTCAAATTTATAGGTCTTCATTAGGCGGTGGTTCAGGGTCCAGGGCTGGTGCAGGGCGGTGCTTCAGCTCTCAGAATACAATGTATGAGGCTAGCCAGGGCTGTGTTGATGCTGAGGATGATGTAGCGGAGGAGGAGGATGATGCATGGCTGGACACCGACAGTAACGATGTCCCTGCGTTGGTAAGAGGTTGGCACAGATTTGAGGTGGAGGAGGAAGATGAGGAAGATCTGTTTAGTGCCCATCGACCCCAAGGCTTGGGAATTCCTGGCTGCATCTCTCACATGAGTGCTTGGATGCTTCATTTCCTGCAACATGATCCACGCATCAAGGCAATCAAAATGAACAGCAGTTACTGGGTGGTCACCCTCCTTGATCCATGTTACAGATCGAAAGTCAGCAATTTCCTTATACCCACACAAATTGACACTGAAAATGCAGGAATTTGAAACCGTGCTCATTGATTAACTCGAGACATCTGTTGCGTCTGCTTCACATTCTAATGTCACGATGGAACAACGTCAGCAACGTGACAGCAGTAGAGTGTCAAGCAGCTGTAGAAGCAGCAGCAGGCATTGTGGCAGAAGCCTAATGGGTGACCTCTGGCAATCGTTATTTACCACTCACCAACACCTGTAAGGCAGGGCACAAATCCGACACACAGAAACCTCCTTAAGGCCATGGTCTACGACTACCTGCGGCTCAACACCAATGTTTTTGGACATGTTCTTGTCCCAATCGACTTCTGGGTGTTCAAAATGGATGAATGGCCCGAGCTTGCTCGGCACGCCATAGAAGTGTTATCCTGCCCAGTATAGTATCCTGCGTCATCTCGGAACGGACCTTCAGCACAGCTGAATAACTGACAAACGTATCCGGCTTTCCCCTGAGAATGTGGATCGTTTGACTTTTATCAAAATGAATCAAGCGTGGATCTCTGATGATTTTTTTGCCCCGATTAGTAGCAGGTATACTTCACAATGTGAGCTACACATTCCTCATGAAAAATAAATGGTCCTATTGAAAAATGTTTTTTTCAAAATGTTCATTTCCTATTGCTAATTGTATTCTGAGTGTCCAAAAGGTATTTTGCTGGTTTGCTGGTCAGGAGACTGTAAAAGACACCAATAGTAAAGGTTTTGTTGAAAAAAACCTTATTCCAATTACTCATTTTTTCTTGAAAATTTTTAGCAGTGTCAATGGTTTTGGGGTCATGCTGCTGTTAAGAAACAGCAATAGTCAAGGTCCTTTTCCAAAAAATGTTGTTTCAAACAGTCATTTCTTCTTCAAAATTTTAAAGAGTGTCCGAAAGGTCATTTTTGCAGCTTTTGGGCTCATGCTGATGTAAAAAACAGCTATAATCCAGGCCTTATTCCAAAAAATCTTATTTCAAACAGTCATTTCTTCTTCAAAATTTTAAAGTGTTCCCGAAAGGTCATTTTTGCAGCATTTGGGGTCATTCTGCTTTAAAAAACAGCTATAATCCAGGCCCTATTCCCAAACATGTTGTATAAAACAGTCATTTCTTCCACAAAATTTTAAAAAGTGTCCGAAAGGTCATTTTTGCAGCTTTTGTGGTCATGCTTCTGTCAAAAACAGCTATAATCCAGGTCCTATTCCAAACAATGTTTTTTTAAAAACTCTTTTATTCATGCTAATTTTATAGAGTGTCAAAAAGGTCATTTTTGCTGCTTTCGGGGTCATGCAGCTGTAAAAGACAGTGATATTTAAGGTTATATTCAAATAAATCTTGTTTCAAATACTAATTTCTTCCTGCCAATTTTTTTATCAGTGTCCATAAGGGCATTTCTGATGGTTTTGGCTACTGTGAAAGGGGTGCCAGGGGTGTGAATAGGGCAATACTCCGGTCAGTGGCCCTTACCCAAAAAGGGGCTTAGTGATAGGTTAAAAATAGGAACTAGTAATGGGTGGGTTTTGATTTAGCTGCATGGGGCCTTGAAACGGTTGATAGATGACTGACAGCAGCCCTGGCTTCCACCGTACCCACTATAACTACGGCCCTGTCAGCTGAACCTCTGTGTTCCCCGTTGGGATGTTCTTGCTGCCATCACATATATGACACACATGTTCTTTGGTCCTGGTGCAAAAAGGCATAGGGGGCTTCTGCCAGTTACTATGTGCCATTTCCAATACCGGCGTCTTCTTACGTGTCAAAGGGACCATTAGCAGCTGCTACCGCTGCACCTAGTTTAGCTACACAGTCCTCATCTTTTCAGGTCCTTGCTGCAGTTTTGGAGGAGCAGCCATTATACCAGACTGGTTTCTTCCATAAGACCCTATTTCACAGATAGTCGATAGAAACATTTTTGTTTATAATCCTAGTTGCCAGTAGGAAATTATAGGGATTTAAGAAATCTTGGGATTTGCTGTCTTTGGAGTACAGTTATTCAATAATAGACTGTGAACCAATCTTCCAGACCTCTTTAATATTTATATTTTTGAACATGGCCTGTCATCACTTGGTCGGTTCCCTGTGCATCTCATTTCTGAAGTGTGGCACCAATCTGTCCTTCAGGGGTTAACACACCCTGCATCCAGAGGTTTTAACTCCTCTTTCTCTCAGTCACGGCCACAAATATGGTCGTCATCTTCATCAGTCCAAATTTAAGCAAAGACGGGCCAAATGTCACCCAATAAACAGACCCCACTGGATAATCTATATTCTGAAGAGCCCTTTGATGACACAATGCGTTTGGGGTGAGAAGGCATTTCAAAAGATCAAGAGGCCCGAGAGGATTATTTTGTCTGCTCTGATGCCCAATCGCTGATGCCCTCAGAAGAGGAGAAGGAAGCTGGTTCCTCTCTTTGGGCTGGACTCACCATTTTCAAGGTGCGAAAATGACAAACACAAGCGGCAAAAGGCATGGAACCCAGTATATGTTCTCCAGACCCTTCCTTAGCATGAAATTCTGCCTTTGTCAACATACATGCGCATCTACAAGAAGGGCGACATTATGTACATTAAGGGTATAGGCACCATACAAAAAAGGCATGCCACCTAATGCTATCATGGCAAGACTGGCAGGATCTACAGTGTTAAACAGCATGCTCTGGGTCTAATTGTGAATAAGCAAATCAATGGTAAAACCCTTGCCAAAAGAATCAACGTCCGTGTGGAGCACATTCGCCACTCCAAGAGCAGAGAGAGTTTCCTCCAGCGCATCAAGGAAAACGAGAGGAAGAAAAAGGAAGCCAAGGAGAAGGGTGGAACTGGAGCATCAGCCAACGTCGCCAAGTGAAGCTCACTTCATCCCAACTTGTGGAAAGGAACCTGAACTCCTTGAGCCCTTTCCTGACGAGTTTATGTGACAATATCCTTTACAAAATATTCCATTGTTGCTTAAGCATAAGCATGTAATGGTGCTACCTAAGGCTTTTCTGAATTTCATATGAAAGGGCAAGCGCTCTCGTATAGGCAGACATTTCTCAAGAGCTACCCAGGTCTTGACTGTCTTCTGAGGAAGGCTCGAGGTCTTAGCTCACACTTCCGGCATTCGCACACTGCTTCGGCTCGACTGTCAGGTGCTGTGTCATCTGGACCTCCCCGTCAACCCATCTGCATTTCTTCGTGCAAATTTTATTGGGATTGTCCATAAGGGTATTTTCGCTGGCTTTAGGGTCATGCTGCTTTAAAAGACAGGGATACTTAATGTCCTATTCAGAAAAATATTGTTTGAAATCGTCATTTCTTCCTGCAAATTTTATTCTGGTGGTCAGTAAGGGCAATTTTGCTGCTTTTTTGGTCAGGTTACTGTAAAAGACACCAATAGTTAAGGTTGTATTGAAAAAAAGCTTAATTCACATACTCTTTTATTCTTGCTAATTTTATTGAGTCTCTGAAAGGTCTTTTTTGTGGTCAAGCTGCTGTAAAAGATAGCGATACTCAATGTCCTATTCAGAAAAATCTTGTTTGAAATAGTAATTTCTTCTTGCGAATTTAATTCTGATGGTCAATAAGGGCATCTGTGCTGGTTTGGGGGTCATGCCACTGTAAAAGATACCAATAGTAAAGGTCATATTAAAATAAAGATTATTTCACATACTCATTTCAAATTTCACATGCCTCAAGGCAATCAAAATGAACAGTGGTTACTGGTTGACTACCCTCTTTGATCAACTTTCCAAATCAAAAGTCAGCAATTTCCTATCTGTCATCACGGTGTCATGTCACGGTGTCATGTCATGGTGGAGCAACGTCAGCAATGTGACAGCAGTAGAATGGCAAGTAGCCGTAGCAGCAACAACATTGGAAAAAATCTTGTTTTAAAGAGTCAATTTCTTACTGCAAATTTTTATTCTGAGGTCAATATGGGCATCTGTGCTGGTTTTGGGGTCATGCTGCGGTAAAGGATAGCAATGGTCAATGTCCTGTTCACTAAAATATTAGTACAAATACTTATTTCTTCTTGCAAATTTTATTCTGAGGGTCCATAATGGCATCTGTGCTAGTTTTGTGGTCATGCTGCGGTAAAAGACAGCGATAGTCAATGTCCTGTTCACTAAAATAGTGGTTCGAATACTTATTTCTTCTTGCAAATTTTATTTTGAGGGTCTATAAGAGCATCTGTGCTGGTTTTGGGGTCATGCTGTGGGAAAGGACAGGGATAGTCAATGTTCTATTCACTAAAATAGTGGTTCAAATACTTATTTCTTCTTGCAAATTTTATTCTGAGGGTCCATAAGGGCATCTGTGCGGGTTTTGGGGTCATGCTGCGGTAAAGGACATCGATAGTCAATGTCCTGTTCACTAAAATATTGGTTCAAATACTTATTTCTTCTTGCAAATTTTATTCTGAGGGTCCATAATGGCATCTTTGCTGGTTTTGGGGTCATGCTCCTGTAAAAGACACCAGTAGTAAAGGTCTTATTGAAAAAAGCTTACTTCACACGCATCAAGGCAATCAAAATGAACAGCAGTTACTGGGTGTCCACCCTCCTTGATCCATGTTACAAAACAGTAAAATGCAGGAATTTGAGACAGGGCTCATTGACCAACTAGAGACATCTATTGCATCTTCTTCACGTTCTAATGTCACGGTGTAACAACGTCAGCAATGTGACAGCAGTAGAATGGCAAGTAGCCGTAGCAGCAGCAACATTGGAAAAAATCTTGTTTTTAAGATTAAATTTTTTAGTGCGAATTTTTATTCTGAGGGTCCATATGAGCATCTGTGCTGGGTTTGGGGTCATGCTGCGGTAAAGGACAGCGATAGTCAATGTCCTGTTCACTAAAATATTGGTTCAAATACTTATTTCTTCTTGCAAATTTTATTTTGAGGGTCCATAAGGGCATCTGTGCTGGTTTTGGGGTCATGCTGCGGTAAAGGACAGCGATAGTCAATGTCCTGTTCACTTACATATTGGTTCAAATACTTATTTATTCTTACAAATTTTGTTTTGTGGGTTCATAAGGGCATCTGTGCTGGTTTTGGGGTCATGTCGCTGTAAAATACACCAATAGTAAAGGTCTTATTGAAAATAAGCTTATTTCACACGTATCAAGGCAATTAAAATGAACATCAGTTACTGGGTGGCCACCCTACTTGATCCACATTCCAAATCAAAAGTCAGCAATTTCCTCCCACCCACACAAACTGACAGTAGAATGCAAGAATTTGAGACAGGGCTCATTGACCAACTGGAGACATCTGTTGCGTCTTCTTCACGGTCTAATGTCACGGTGGAACAACGTCAGCAACGTGACAGCAGCAGAATGGCAAGTAGCCATAGCAGCAGCAGTGGAAAAATTTTTGTTTCAGATAGTCAACTTCTTCTTGCTAATTTTATTCTGAGTATCCATAAGGACATTGTTGCTGGTTTTGGGGTCAGGCTACTGTGAAAGGGATGCCAGGGCTGCCAATAGGGCAGTACTCCTGTCAGGGGCCCTAGTCAAAAAAGGTCCCGGTGATATGTTAAAAATAGGAAGTAGTAAAGGTTGGGCGCCCCATTTGATTTAGCTGCATGTGGCCATGAAACGGTTAATAGATGACCCACCGCACCCACTCTAACTATGGCCCTACCAGCTGAACCTCCATGTTCCCCATTGGGATGTTCTTGCTGCCACCACATATATGATATGTTCTTGGTCCCTGGTGCAAAAAGAGATAGGAGGCTCCTGCCAGTTACCATGTGCAATTTCCAATACCGATGTTTTCTTATGCGTCAAAGGGGCCCCGTAGCAGCTGCTACCGCTGTACCTAATGTGGCTACTCTGTCCTCATCTTTTCAGTTAGCCATTGAAAGGAATTCATTATTTTAGCCTGTAAATTTTTTTCTGTGACTATTAGAGCCTAATTGTTTTGACTAAGATGTACCATGTATCCAGTTTACTGTTGTGGATGGTAATTCCAGCTTCGCCTCACCTGTTTGGGTATAACAATGAACTTGGTCATTCTCTCCCATAGACTTTAATGGGAATCGACGATTGATCAGAATCGTTAATCGGCGCAATATTTCTCAAAATCGGCAATTGTTGGGATCTCAATATTTTTACTAATCAAAAAATGCCAATAGAGAACAACAACTTGTCTATGTGTCATATCTATGAATATTCTGTATATCTATTGTGGCAGAGCGACAGCAAGCAGTCGCATGTTTCTGCCACTGAGTGGAGCTATACAGAAGATCCACAAGCAACACACCCCCAAGGGTACCTGACCTTAGTGGGATAAGAGCCATCCATATATGCTGTCAGTCACAGTATGCGGTTGGCAGCAGTCTATAGCTATTTCTGGGTCGGCTCTTATTGGGAGTAGACAATGTGTCGGGTGGGTGTCTACTCTCCGTTTCCCAGCACATGTTTTTGGAATGGCCCTGCAGGCGTATAAATGCCTGCTGGTCCAGGTAATCAGGGGGCGTGGTCTGCTAGCTGGCAGTGAGCAGAGGAGCTGGAGAGAGGCTCTTGCCCCCACAGAGACTTGGAGAGAAGTCTGACCCCAGTGTGGGGAAAGTGTGTATGGTGCTCGGCGATAGGTCGAGGCCACAGGTGTAGAGAGGGTGTGCTTCTAAATGTGTTTAGGTAGTGGCTAGACGGCCAAGGTTTTGTTTATATGTTTATTTGCTGTACGTTTAACCGGAGCCTGAATAAAGCTGGCTGCGGCCAGTATGAAACTGAAGCCTGGTGTCGGAGTGCTATATATTGGAGTGCCAGCCCTTTTACAGAAAAACGGCGATCCCAGAGCTGAATGACCCCCGGGCCGAACCAAGATGGCGGCCGAAGGCATGTGAGTTGTCACACTATCTATCTATCGATCAATTGATCGATAGATATACATAGATATACTTCTATATATCTATCTAATCTATCTATGTACAGATAATAAAGATGGGTGAGATATTATTTGTACTAATCCGTTGTTATCTGTATACTAACATCATGACATCATTTATTACGGAGGGACCATTGAAAATAGAGTATGATGATACATAAAAATGCACATATTTAACCTGATTGATAAACTGAAATGTGACATTGCTCCTTAATTTACTATCTAAAATAGATCCCCATTGATTATATATATATATATATATATATATATATATATATATATATATATATATATAGTAACGCCTCACTTGCATTCAGACATCATCTTGGCACTCAGACACAGAACTTCTTTTAAAACTGGCCTCAGCCAGCTTTATTGAGGCACAGGAACATAAACAAATAAAGGTTCAAACAAAACCCTAAGTCGTCTAATCACTAACTCCACATATAAAGAGAGACCCTATCTAACGTCTGACCTGGATCTACCGTCCAGCACTGTACGTTTGTAGCACGTTTTAGGCTTCCCTCAAGCCTGGGGTAAGACCCCTCTCCTCAGCTCTTCTGCTACTCCCAATTAACTGCAGACCCAGGCTTTTTATAGGCCTCCAGGGACCTGCCAAAAGCCTGTCCTGGAACATGGGAACGGCAACTCACCCAATGCTATCGCCGTCCCATTGAGCAGACCATCACTGGCACCAACAGCCATTCTCTCTACATACTGGCTACTACCCTTTTCGGGCACGCTCATTAGGTTCACCCTGTCGCTCCACCCTATGGCAGGACCCTACACACCGGCCTACCGTCACTCTGCCACTTTACACTTTTACTCCCACCTTATAACCTTCTCACTTCACTCCAATTAATATGCTTTTTATAGCTCATACATGCCAAACTTCTGAAATGGAAGGAATCACAATTATCTATAAAGGAACATCATACATAATCCATATTATTACATATTAGTAAAACTAATTTCGGATGGCAGTATGCATGTAGTATCCTGCTGTGCTCCAACCTAGTGGATGGAACATAGACCGCCTAAGTTCATCTGCCACTATATATATATTTATTATATATATATATATATATATATATATGTATACGGTTGAAACCAGAAGTTTATATGCACTATATAAAAAGACACATCATGCCTGACATGAAATCAGAACGGACCATACCCGTTTTAGACCAATTACGATTGCCAAAATTATTTATATTTGCCAAATGCCAGAATAATGAGAGAGAGAATATTTAAGGCAATTGTATTACTTTCTGCAAAGTCAAAAATTTAAATACACTAGGATTACTATGAATTTAAACAATTATGCCTTTAAACAATTTGGGACAGCCCATATGATGATGTCATGTCTTTGTAAGCTTCTGATAGGTTTATTGGCAACATCTTAATTAGTTAAGATGAGACACAGACATTTGAGACACAGGTGTGGATGTATTTTATTGCACAGCAGAAACACACTGCTTCTGTGTGTGACATCATGGAAAAGTATAAAGAAATCAGCCAAGATATCAAGAAGAGAATTGTGGACTTGCACAAGTCTGGATCATCCTTGGGTGCAATTTCCAGATACCTGAAGGTGCCTCCATCTGTATAAATAAATATATGCAAATACAAACAAAATGGGAATGTCCAGCCATCATACCGCTCAGGAAGGAGATGGGTTCTGTGTCTCAGAGATGAACGTGCTTTAGTTTGACATGTGCATATCAACCCAAGAACAGAAGCTTAAGACCTTGTGAAGATGCTGGCATAAACTGGTAAAATTGTGTATTTATCCACAGTGAAACAAATTCTGTATTAACATGGGCTGAACTGCCACTCTGCCAGAAAGAAGCCATTACTTCAAAAGAAACATATAAAAGCCAGATTAATGTTTGAAAATGCATACATGAACAAAGACCTACATTTTTTGAGACATCTCCTGTGGTCCGACGAAACTAAAATTGAACTGTTTGGCCATCATGACCATTGTTACGTTTGGAGGAAAAACAGAGAAGCTTGGAAGCCTAAGAACACCATCCCAACTGTGAAACACGGGAGTGGCAGTATCATGTTGTGGGGTTGTTTTGATACAGGAGGGACTAGTGTACTTCACAATATAGATGGCAAAATGAGGAAAGGAGATTATGTGGCAATACTGAAGCAACATCTCAAGACATCAGCCAAGAAGTTGACTCCATTGCCCCCACAACAGAACCCACAAAATCAACAGACAACCTTGGCACACATACTCCACCAAACAGCTGAGACGAGCTTCCAGAATTTCTGAATGCCGTTGGAAGAAAACCTGCACCACTGAGGACCTTGCCTTATACAAACAATGGTTACATGCATTTAAATATGCACTCACCACAAACAGGAATACTTCACCACTGTCATATGCTCCCTGTCTCGCAACCCCTAGACAACTTTTTAACACTTTTAACTCTCTTCTCTGTACCCTAGCACCTCCTCCCCCAGCTCTCCTATCAGCAGATGACTTTGCCACTCACATCCCAAACAAGATCAATCTCATCAGACAAAGTTTCACCTTACAGTCCCCTCCACCTACCTCTATTCCTAAAAAGTCCCCACAGTCAACCTCTATACCTGCAGAGTCCCCACCACCTACCTCTATACATGCTCATCACTATTCCCCCTAGCTTGCTTCTCTACAGTCTCTTATGACAAGCTTTCCTCCCTACTGTCCAAATCCAACCTCACTACCTGTAGTCTTGACCCACTGCCATCCCACCTCATCCCTGACCTTAATGCTGTTATCATCCCAGCCCTCACCCATCTCTTCAACCTATCATAAACCTCTGGCACCTTTCCTTCCTCCTGTCTTTTTATATAGTGTATGTACGATCACACCCATCTTTAAGAAACTCTTGACCCCTCCTCTCTGTCTAACTATCGCCCATCTCATTGCTTCCACTCGCCTCTAAATTCCTTGAACAGCATGTCTATCTTCAACTGTCCTCACATCTCTCCACCAACTCTCTCCTTGACCCGCTGCAACCGGCCTACTCAAAGTAACTAACGACCTGGTAACTGCCAAAGCCTCACGCCACTACTCGATATTTCTCCTCCTAGACCTGTCCTCTGCCTTTGACACTGTCGACTATTCACTTCTGCTACACATCATCTCCTCTCTCGTAATCATGGACTTGGCCCTTTCCTGGATCTCCTCATACCGCACCGATCAAACATTCAGCATCTCTCATTCTCACAACACCTATTCTGATTTCATGTCAGGTAGTGAGAAAAACATGCATAGGTGTCTTTTTAGCTAGTGTATGTAAACTTCTGGTTTCAACTGTATATAGGTAATAGATAGTAGACCCCCAGTATGGTAGACATATAGGAAATAGGGTCCCCCAGGAAGTAAATATATAGGTAAGAGGGTCCTCCAGTATGGTAGATATATAAGTAATAGGACCCCCAGTATGTTAGATATATAATAGGTCCCCCGGTATGGTAGATATATAATAGGCCCCCCCCAGTATTGTGGCTATGTAATAGGCCCCCCACTATGATAGCTCTATAATAGGCACCCCATTATGGTAGCTATATAATAAGTATTGTAGCTATAAAATAGGCCATCCAGTATGGTAGTTATATAATAGGTCCCCCAGTAAGGTAGCTATATAATAGGTGCCCCAGTATGGTAGATATATAGGGCAAATTAAAACTAAAAAACAGTACTCATGTCTTCCATGTTCCCCTGTTGAAGCGAACGCTGCTCCCGGTCTTCTTCCCGAACAGGACTTCCTGTCATCATGCCGCGCAGGCAGCATGATGACGTACTCATGCCGCCTGAGCTGGATACTCCCGAGGGCCGCAAACCTGATTGTGACACACCGGAGTACTCCGCAGGGCGGGGAGCTCTCACCCTCTGCTCTGCGGAAGAGTTTAAGTGTATGTGCATCCATAGGATGTCACGGCCAGCCTGGAAGCTTTTGTTAGGCTTTCGGGTTGTCAGGGAAGCCATTGGAGCCCACGATCGTGTCGATATGAACAGAGGGAACTACTTCCCTCTGTCTTTCCTTTAGCTGATGCAATAGCAATTGATCGTGGCAGCTAATGGGTTAATCGCCTGCGGCTGATTAATATGCAGCTGATTCCATGTTGTGATCATGTGGGCCCCGCTTGAGATCCTGCACAATGTCCAGAAAGTACCCATATGCCCATTTGTGGGAAGTCACTTCCCACTAGGACATATGGGTACATCCTATGTTGGGAAGGGGTTAAAGTGGTTGTCCAGCAAATTAAAATTGTTTAATGGGGACCAGTGTTGGTAAACAGATTCATAGTTTCATAGTTTCATAGTTTCATAGTTTGTAAGGCTAAAAAAAGACAAGTCGTCCATCTAGTTCAGCCTGTTGTGCTAAGGTGTTGATCCAGAGGAAGGCAAAAACCCCCAATGAGGTAGAAGCCAATTGTCCTCATTTTAGGGAAAAATTCCTTCCTGACTCCAATCTGGCAATCAGAAAAATCCCTGGATCAATGACCCCTCTCCTGAATCCTAGTCACTATAACTTGTTATATTATTACGCTCCAGAAATGCATCCAAACCCTTTTTGAACTCGGTTATTGAATTCACCATGACCAGTCCCTCTGGCAGAGAATTCCATAGTCTCACTGCTCTTACAGTAAAGAATCCCTTTCTATGTTTATGTAGAAACTTTCGTTCCTCAAGACGTAAAGGATGCCCCCTTGTTCTAGATACAGCCCTGTGTATAAATAAATCTTGGGAGAGATCTCTATATTGACCTTTGATGTATTTAAACATATTTATTATGTCCCCCCGAAGCCTTCTTTTCTCTAAACTAAATAACCCTAATCTTGCCAATCTTTCTGTGTACTGTAGTCCACCCAGTCCTTTTATTATTTTTGTTGCCCGCCTTTGTACCTGTTCAAGCTCTACAATGTCTTTCCTGTGCACTGGTGCCCAAAACTGTACACAATATTCCATGTGTGGTCTAACCAGTGACTTGTATAATGGGAGAATAATGTTCTCATCATGTGCATCTATGCCCCTTTTAATGCACCCCATGATCCTATTTGCTTTGGCTGCTGCTGCCTGACACTGGCTGCTACAATTAAGTTTACTGTCCACCAGGATTCCCAAGTCCTTCTCCATGTCACTTTTACCCAGTGTTTTTCCATTTAACATGTAATCATGTAATGGATTTCTCTTCCCCATGTGCATAACCTTGCA
The DNA here is from genome assembly GCA_025379985.1 of Phyllomedusa bahiana. Lineage (NCBI taxonomy): Eukaryota > Metazoa > Chordata > Amphibia > Anura > Hylidae > Phyllomedusa > Phyllomedusa bahiana. The sequence continues at coordinate 59,350 of JAODAL010015150.1, read as the reverse complement.
TTTATCAGTGTTAAACCTCATCTGCCATTTCCCTGCCCAGGCCTCCAACTTATCCAGATCCCTTTGTAATAACATATTATCCTCTATTGTGTTGATTACTTTACAGAGCTTAGTATCGTCTGCAAAGATCGATATTCTACTGTGTATTCCCTGTGTAAGATCATTAATGAAAATGTTAAAGAGGATAGGGCCCAATACTGACCCTTGTGGTACCCCACTAGTAACAGCGATCCAGTCTGAGTATGTACCGTTAATTACTACCCTTTGTTTTCTATCAGTGAGCCAGTTACTTACCCACTTGCACACATTTTCCCCCAGTCCAAGCATTCTCATTTTATTTACCAACCTTTTATGTGGCACCGTATCAAATGCTTTAGAAAAATCTAGATATATGACATCCAGTGCCTCACCCCGATCCAGTCTAGCACTGACTTCCTCATAGAAGCTGATGAGATTAGTCTGACAGGACCGATCCTTCATGAACCCATGCTGGAACGGCGTTATACATTTATTTTCAGTGAGATACTCCAGGATAGCATCTCTGAGAAAACCTTCAAATATTTTACCTACAACAGAGGTTAAGCTTACTGGCCTATAGTTTCCTGGATCACTTTTTGACCCCTTTTTGAATATTGGCACCACATTTGCTATGCGGCAATCCTTTGGGACATACCCCGTTATTAGACAGTCCATGAATATTAAGAATAGGGGCCTATCTATGACATCACTTAACTCTCTTAGGACACGTGGGTGTATGCCATCTTAACACACAAAAGACACATAGGGCCACGTGTATGAAATTTGGCGTTTAAACATGCGCATACAAGCGCTAACATGGAATTTCTGGTTCAGGTATACCACCTTGAAAGTGGTATACCTGTTCCAGCAGTAATGCACCTAGAATTGCCATAGCAAAGTAATAAATCTATAGCTTCGTATGATTCCAGTGCCCCCCGCCTCCTGCACGCCCCCCGAAATCAGGCACATTACAAAGTGCCACTTGCACTCTGAATGAAAATGGCATTCGGGAGGCTTTTCACTAATGCGAACGGGGCAGCCCCGTGCATAAATGTCCCTCATAGTGTTGTCTCAAGAATCAGTCCAGTTTATCAGCATAGCATAGGGGAGGTTTATATAGCAAAGTAGATAAAGAAGGCTTTATGTCAAGAAGTGTATGTTTTAAGATGTGTGGTGCAAAAGTTATTTAAGTTGTTAATTTTAGTTTGCTCACAATCAAGGTGAGGAATTCAACAGATGTACAGCGCATGATCAGCTAGTGATATCCTTGAGAAGAATAAGCTTCAGTTACAGCATTGTCAGCACATTCCTCCTAAAGAAGAGAAAAAATGAAGGGGTTTAAAACAAAATGGTTCCGTTCATACTGGACAATCCCTTCAAGTGTTTTTTTCAGTGCTCATACTCTTATAAGGCCATCTCTCTGAGCAGCCATAAGTGCTGGCACATTATACTTTTGATGCTCTGATAACTGGCTAACCCTCTGCTATGACATGCTGCCCCCATCAGCCAATTAAAAAAAATCATGCTAGTATGGGGTAAAACAATAGTACAGCATATGCTGTCAGGCACACAAAACAGAAAATGTAGGATGGGAGTAGGGGGGTCATTTAACCCCAGACCAGACACCACAATATATTTAGACTTCCAACCAGACCCCTAGAATGAATACAGACCTCTGGTCAGACCCCAAAAATTAGCCAAAAATAGCTCACCCCCCTCTCACACAGATCGTTCACCTATTGCCATTGTCCCCTGTCAAATGCTCAGCTTTCTATGGTTCTTCCACTCCGTATGGTTTCCTACCAAACTCAGAAAGCTCCACATGGGCCCCCTTTCTCACATAAAGTTATGTTTTTACAGAAAACTCTTGCTACCTAACTTAAAGTTTTTGGGGTTATTAGGAAACAAATGCAAATACAATGAGAATATAAAAAAAGATGTTACCCTTTGCTTGATCTGAAGCCAGAACCTCAGCATAATCAGGCAACAGTGCTCAGAGATGTCATCATCAGTGCAATATTTTGAGTAACTGGTTCTTTTAAAGTACACCTTATTCACCATGCTCATTGTTGCTATACGATTTTGCAGCCATTTGCCTCCTATCCTACCATCCAGTCATGCCCACTGAGATTTCTGTCCAAATCAGCTCCTTCTTCCTCCCTCACTCATGTATACATCCCATACACTATTATCTCTCTTCAACTACCCTAAACCACCCGCTTTCATGGATGGGACTTCTCTCCTAATCCTGGTCCACACTCCTTTACTGCTAATCCCGTCTCCTCTTCTGCCTCCCACAGAACCTAACCTGCTTGCTATTAATTGTACTTCTTTTCCTGCCCCTTTTAAATGTGCACTGTTGAACTCATATTCTGTCTGCAACAAACTCACAGCTGTTCATGACCTATTCCTCTCTAATTCCATTAACCTACTTGCTCTCATGGAAACATGGCTTCGACAATCTGAAACTGCTTACCCTGCTGCTCTCACCTATGGTGGCCTATACTTCACTGACACCCCCAGACCTGAGAACAGGCAAGGTGGAGGAGTCGACATACTTCTTTCTCCACACTGCACTTACCAGGTCATTCCTCCTGCGCCCTCCCTCACTTTCCCTACCTTTGAGGTCTACACCCTCAGACTCTTTGAGCCATTTTCTCTTAAAGTGCCAATTACATACAGACACCCCAGCTCACCCCGCCAGTTTCTGGATTATTTTGCTGAATGGCTCTGTCACTTCCTCTCTGCTGAAACACCCACTATACCGACCAGCGATGTAAGTGATACTGACACGCCGATCACCGGGTAGTTGCAGATTCTCTGGGCCACCAAGAGCATAGACGGTGATATAGCGGATCACCCTAGGGAGCTTAGTCTAAGGGGCCCCTGGTCTTCACCGGTGCCCACTGGAACAGACTTCTCTGTGGGGAACCCTGAGGTCGCTACCCCTGATGTGGCTACTTATGGTGGCAGCTGAAGTGCAGGTGAAAGAGTCCAGGCAGGTATATAAAAGCAAGACCAGTGTCTATTCACATACTAGCCCAAAAAGAATCTATCTAAATATCCATTATACTGCTAAAAATAATGGAGCAAATAAGATGCCATTCATCCAATATATATCTATAACTGGACAACATGAATATAAATAGAGTATCAAAAATCATTATAATTTTACCAATAATATGTTAATATTTACCCATAGAGTAAGAGAAATGTAGGCGCCGCCTATATAATATTTATATTATAGTGGATATTTAGATAGATTCTTTTAGGTCTAGTATGTGAATAGACACTGGTCTTGCATTTATATATACATGAAAGCTAGTCCCTTTATGTCACATTTGTCCCCTATGTGCTATATTAAGTTTTACCTATAATATAGAAACTATTTTTGGGAGCATTTATGTGTCGTTCTTCCTCCATTTTTGTATTGGTCTCCTCTTTTATATATGTTTGTTATTGTCATCTTTGTTTATATGTGGTTTAAATTTGATTAAATAAAAATATTTTGTAATTTTTTAGAGATATGGCTCCAGTTTTTTGTGTATAGATAGACATTATGGGAGTTTCTCTATGTTATAAAGTGTGGTGTTTTGGTACCTTATGTATAGATCCTAAAATTATGTTGTCTACAAAAAAGTCTGTAACAGAAAAGTGACAATTTTAAAACTTACTAAAAATTTTTTAAAGGGAACCTGTCAGCTACTTTATGCTGCCCAAGCTGCAGTTTTACCCCAAAACGCTGCGGTGTTCTCAGGTAAACACCCAGTGAAGTTGTCCCAGATGTGGGGAGAGGAGTCCGATGTGAGGCTTCTCCCTGTCCCCTCAGCTTGACTGTCTCTTCCGATAGACAAATATGAGAGAGAGAGAGTCAAGCTGAGGGGGCGAGAAGAAGCCACACATTGGACCAGGCACAGCGACTTCTCCTCGTACCCGGGACAACTTTTCTGGGTGTTTTACCTGGAAACACTGCAGCATTTTGCAGTAAAACCCCAAGGGTTATGATCGGGTAACCTGCAACTATTTCATGCTGCCTGTCGTTCGGGCAGCATAAAGTAGCTGACAGGTTCCCTTTAAAAAATATTATTTTTTTTTTTACTCTTATCCCTGTTATAAAAGAAAAAAATATTGTTAATGGAAGTAAAGCCTTTTGTATTAGAGGAAAAAAATGAAAAAGTAAGTAGAATAGCTAAATGCGAGAGAGTCTAGACAGGAATGGGGTTATCGGATCCTCATCAATATTGCTGTTGTCTTTAATTAACTCATACACATTGTATTAATCATGTTTTTGTTTATTTAACCTTTCTTACCTATACATTTTATTGTCACTTAATTATGTCATCATTCACTCTTTTATATTAATTTATTTCAAATTTTTTGGCACTTAAAGAATTTAGGCTGGTGTAATTTTTTTTTTTTTTTGTAAACTGCAGCGGCCGAATGTTAGCTGGAAGTAAATAGGGAATTATAAACGCACTGCAGATATTGCTTACTTTTGCACTATGGGAACACTTCTTTGGGTTTTTTCCAAACACAGGTGTAAGTAAAGCATTTTTTCAGGCACGTTGTAGTAGTTTTCACTCCATAGACTAATTATTTTTTTTTCTGCACCTAAAAAGCGCACTTTTTCATGTATGTTGTGTTTTTTTTTTGGGTGGGTTTGTGTGGCATTTTTCCACATGACAAACCATGTGATGGAGGCAGGATTATTAATGGGAAAGACACTCCTGAAAAAATGCACCGAAAACACATGTACCTAAACACATTTGGCGTCATTTTTTAACTGTCTATGTTGCTCATAGCAACCAGTCAGAACTCAGCTTTGATTTTTTTCTGAGCAGTTATAAGAAATTAAAGCCAAGCTCTAATTGGTTGCTATGGGCAACATAGACATTTGCACACCGACGGTTTCGGTTTTGATAAATGAGGTAAAGGTACATTATTGGTAATCATTATTACTGGCCTTGGAATTCTGGTTTTATGTAGCGGTGTTATTTGGTAAATGTACAACCATTATTTAGTGGTTTTATACTTGGAACTAGATGTTTATAGCTTTTTATATGTTTTTATTTACATGCAATGTATCATTAGTGGAGTGGGTATATATATATATTTATATATATTTATATCTTTAGACTTTTGTCCTGCTGCAATTAGGTGAGGGGGACTCAAAAGCCCCAGCACCCCATCTTGATTACAGATTAGGGTGATGGTGTCATCACATCGGTCTGTCTAAGTTGAAGCAAGGCTGGGTGATGCCACCACGCAGGTGGCGGAGGTGGGGAGGCAAAGAACAGCAGCTTCAGGGATGGCCCCTAAAATCAACTCCTCTGGTGGGCCCTAGGCACCCCAGTCCGACACTGGTCAAGTTACTAGTTACTGTTTACCAGTCATATACGAAACATTGTTGTGTATTGTATGCTTAAAGAGCTGTTCATAAAGGGGGTAGTGTGTCAAATTCACCAAAAATAACAGTTGCTATAGACTACTTTGCAATAATGATATGTTACATGATACAATGATTTGTTATATATGATGTGTTATATAAAACGTTACTAACCATGTAGTTATACAAATTAAGCAAGAAACATCATTAATTTATCAAAGCTATTTTGTGTCATTCTCTTCCTGGTCACCCTCTTACATTTTGTTTGGTACTGGTTATTGCATGGAAATGTCTAAATGGCACCATATAATTTTTAGTAACAAGTTCAAAGGCTAAATGTTTTAACTAGGAAAAACAAAATAAGGTGTTCTGAGATAAAACATGGCAGTAGAAATAAAAAAAAATGCAGACAGTTGTTAATGTAGAATGAAGGATAGTTTATTAAAAACAGTATATCTATAACATTTGGGTGTTTAGTTAGCAGCAACTGTCTGATCCAGCCAAGATCTAAGAGCTGTAACTCTAGCATAAACTCCAGGAGAAGATGTAGAGCAAGTAGAGCTTCCCCATGACACAATGCCAGCCAAGGTCCAAGCTCCATTTCTCTGGCATACAAGAGGTCCACCAGAGTCACCCTAAAAAAATATAAGAGAAAAAAGTAGATTAGTTTCATGGTAACATAGTTAATACGGTTGAATAGAAAATTATATGTCCAACAAGTTCAACAAGGAGCAGGGATAAGATATGGATTAAAGAGAGGAGTATAGGTAGTTTTAAAACTTTGTTTTCCCAATTGATCCAGAAGTATAGAACCCATAAGACATGAACCAATCTTCTTTAAAAGGGGATTTTCCCTTCTAATCCTAAATGGCCCCGGACTGGATCAATGTTAGAAGGATGGATTTTATACATCTTATAAGTATTAACATTATTTTGCTGCAAGTAATTGTCTAAGCCTTTTTTAAGCCCAGCTTCTAAGGCAGAGAAATCCATAGATTCACAGTTCTTATAGAAAAAGGCTTGGCACCTCAGGAGACTGAACCTTTCTTATCACCAGAAGACCGGAGTGCCCCCCTTTTTTACATGAAACAGATTCTCACCATATTTTATTTGAATTGGCCACTGATGTAGTTATACAAATTAATCATATTTCCCTTTAGATGTCTGTTTTCCAAGACTAAATAAGTTTAAATCTTCTATTTTTTTCTCACAACAAAGATGTTTCATGCCCTTTACAGTTAAAGATGCTTGTCTTTGTACTTTCTATAACTCCAGAACATCCTTTTTTTGAACTTGGGCCAAAACTGAACTGCATGTTTCAGATGAGGTCACATGAATGCTTTGCAGAGTGATAATATTATGTCCTGGCCCAAGAGTCACATGTCTCTCTTCATACATGACAATATCCTGCTGGCCTTAAAGGCAGCTGATTGACATTGTATGCTGTTATCTAGTCTACAATCTACAAGTACACCCAGATCCACACAATTCTCCTATTTTTAATCCCCGTAAGAAATATGATGCATACCAATTAGTACCTAGATATATAACTTTACATTTATCTACATTGAATCTCACTTCCTAAGTGAATGCCCTGCCTCTTACAGAATGTATTAAGAGTACTAAAATGGCAGGCCTGAAGGCCTTCATTAGATCACCAGCTTCCATGAAAACTACTTGGCACCTTGCAATCTCATTCTGAGGGGAGCTGGGCTCAGCTAGGGGAACTGCTAAATGGCTTAGATACCGCTAATTAATATCCATTACCTGCTGTATATAGAATAGGCTCAGCGAGTGAGCCCACTCTATACTTCTTTACTGACATCATGACGTATAGTTACATCATACGTCAGTAACAGCTTGAATGTTATTGTTGTCCAATAAATGTATCCACAATAGCTGAAATTTTTTTTAATAAGTAACTGAATTAGATGATTTACATGAGATGACTGGAAATACATAATTACATACCATGCAGGACGAGGCTCCAGATGCTCCGGCACAGATCATGGTGCTCTGGATTCTGTTTCCCCAGTATCTTTGACATTCAGTATTTGTCAGAAGTGGTAGAGCCACCTGCTGCAATTTGCTTGGTGTTGTTTGTGCTAAAAAACAAAATGGAATTTACTCCGGTTTCTGGTAAAAAGAAATATATTAAATCTTCTACTGTGGGAGTTCCCGCTGCATCCTGCTAAGCATCAACCAATTATCTTGTCACTCCAGAATATCCTGCTTGTTGCTAGATTAGGATGCACATTATGTCAGATAACAGCTCACATACTCCTGCAGGATAACATTTATTTAATCAGTAACTATTATCTAACATTTTCTTACTTGCAGCATTAACGTAGCCCCATCCAGTAGTGACACATCTCTCTCCACCATTAAATACATCACTGGTAGCGGCAATGCACACAGGGGAGATACGAGTGTTAAAAGAAGCAGCACTGCTGAGCTTCAGAAGAGTGATATCATTTACAATGGTAAGGGAGCTGTAGTTGGGGTGCCTGAAGACCTGTTACAAAAAAAAAAAATCTTCTTTAGGTTTTGTTCACACTATTGTCATGGTTTTTGCTATGACAGAAACTATAACAGGAGTGCCATATCTGTCACATGACAGGCATCAGCAATAGTTAAGAGGTTACATCGTTGTGATTGTTTCATAGTGCTATATTGCTCCCATCATATCTGATGAAACTGCTAACATAGGCTCTCAGCAGACCCTCTAAGGCTAAGTCTACACAGCAAGTGTCAAAATGCCATCCAAAATCCGATGGCATTTTGACTTTTGCAGAACCGTGTTTTTTGTTGCATATTTGCGCAAAAGCCACAGTCTTTTTTTGGATTTGCCATTGGCCTTGTACATTCAATGTATGGGGCCGACGGCAGGTCTAAGCAGAATCTGACAGAATATACAACATGTTACATATTCTGCCGGATTTAAAACCTGACGGTGAAAAATATGTGGTGCATAGACGACAGCACAGATTTTTCATTACTGTCTATGCAGCACAGTGTACAGTCGGATTTTCAGCGGATTCAAAATATTGAATCCGACGGTAAGGCTATGCTGTGCAGACATAGCCTAATAGTTGTGCAAACAGAGACTTAGGCCATGTTCACACGGCTTAATTGCGGGGTGTATATGCCGCTAGTAAATGACATGTCACTTCTCCCCCCGCTTGGCGGATTCTCCGAGCGGGGAGAGGAGACGTAATCCATAGTTCTCTATGAGAACTGTGAATTACCGTAATGACTGGGCCATATTTCAGCCCGTAATTCACGGAGTACGCCGCGAATTACAAGGCTGAAATACGGGCCCAAATAAGCCGTGTGAACATGGCCTTAAAATCACTGTTTATAAAATGTAATTATGGTAATAAGGAAAAATAAACAATCTTGAAGAGTATGTTTTGAATATTTCTGCTTACCCTAGCAATGGTTTTAGTTTGGATAGGCTCAGCAGATGAAGAACGGTCATATTCACCCAGAATTACACGGTGAGAGGTTCTGTATATAAAAGATATACAACTATGTTAGCTGATTTAGTATGATTGCTTGTATTGCATTTCATTCATGCGATCTTTATACTGTTAATAGCATAGCGGCAAGTTTTATATATAAATAAACTATTTTCTCAACAATGGACAGTATTTTATTTATTCCTCCTTAATACAGGGCAATTACTCCTATTAACATTAACAATCATTCCACCTGAATAGTAATTGTTTACTGTAAAATTGCTTCAAGGAGCCACTCCATGCTAAGAAAAGCCGCTTGGTCAATTTTGTGTAAAGATGCTTTGTTTTGTAGTTGTACTTGTGATACATCACTAATTAGCATTTTTTTCTATCCAATCAACATTAGTGAGTACTTTCTCCAAGTTCTGTGCTTCCTGCATGTTTAGCATCAATATCTTTTCTACCCAATATTAGCTTACATGATGTGAGAAGCCATCAAATATAGCATCAAAATTTGTGAAATAATTCCCAGAAGACTGCATGCTGAAATAGACTTTGACAATGAGTGGACATTCTAGCTCACAATTACCTATTAAGGCTGTCTTCTCCATGATTCATTTGTATTTCAGAAGAGCTTTATTATAAAATTATTAATACATTACTTACGTGACACCACAGTGAGCAGCAGTGACAACCCAGAGACTATTGATCAGAGAACCACCACAGAAATGGAATCCAGTGCTGTCCTGCAGATGTTTAATCAAACTATCAAAATAATGTTTGCCACCAAGTATTTCACTTTTCAATGAGTATATTCCATACAATTTCTTTAACCCCATATCTGCTGCTTAAGAATTCCTAATATACAAAAATACACATATATAGTACCCAAATTATATCATGAGATAAATCAATAGTCTACAGTCTGAGAGGAGTCAAAGCCTCACGGTTTTAAAAAGTGTTGCACTTCTGCAACTACATGCTTGTTTTACTACATAGCTGTATAGTGCCTGTCAAATTATTTACCATTATCATCTGCATTGGGGCACATCAAACATTCATTACCATAGAATGTTTCATCTACACAATTTTAGATCATACCTTCAATAGGCAAATGAGTTTGTATATGAAAGTATAAATAACTAATGTGATTTCCAATAATTAGAATTTCCATGTGTAAATAATCTGTTAAAAGACCCATTACCTATATTTTCCTATAGGATATAAGTAAATAACCAAACAAACAAGTATGGACTTCTAAAAGGACATTAAAGTTATATATGTGTCACATATTTCTGAGTGATTTATTTGAGTTTATGGTTAAATGCAAGATAAGAGAACAAAAGACAAGCCCATTTTGAGATTTGTATAACATACTGTGCATGGAACCAAACAGAACCAAAAATAGTCCCCAAAGCTTCATTTCAATAGCCAATTTTGTATAATATGTACATCATAACATTAGTGGGATGAAAGCACTTAAACTAGGGGGCTACATAAAAGTAGATCTCCACTTTAAATAGGAGCTCAACCTACTTTGTTATGATTGCTTTGCATACGTAATGTCAAGAATGTTTTACCATACAAAACTGTTATAATATGGTTATTAAAAATAATAGTACATGAAATAATAGTGCAGTACCTGCAGAGACACCTGCCATGGCCATGAGCCAGAAACTGCATTCTCGCCATTCACAACCCTGGCATAACCAGAAATTACAGGTTTGATGCTTGGCACACCACAACCTGAGGAATAATTGCACAATATATATAAATGTAAGGAACTAGTGATTTATGTAAAAGATTATAACACAGACATGCCTATACTTACCATAGGTACCCCCTAACAGGGCAAGACAGGACAAAAACCACAGAAATGCCATTGTGAGATATGTGGATAGAATGACCAGGTTTTGAGCTGTTTATATACTCTCAAGTAGCTGTTCAAAATCGAGTTCTTAATGAGATAACAGTATCAAAACTATTATCAGACAACCTTGAGTTAATAAGAGAAATTCCAACAGGTGGAGTTGGAGGAAGATATATGTAGTGGAAACAGGTGTAAGAAGAGAAATAATGTATGTCAGATTTCTACCAGGTGGCAATTGTTAATTTATAACCATGGTAAATTGTGATCATTATATGCTATTAATGGTGTTAAATGTGATCAGATTTACTTTAGTACAGCTGATAACTTATACATTAACAGTACAATATACATGAAATAATTGAAGATTTTTTGTGTGCTATAGGTCTGTTGCAAATTAATATAATGCACCTCCTGCTTCTTGCAGTTATTATATTTTTGTTTCTCTTAAAAAGTTGGAATACTAAAACCAAAGGGACAGTGGTCAAACGTATTCATGTGCATTTAGCATTATTAGCACTGTGCAGCCATAGATCCATACAAAATTTTCACCATACTTTAAAAGAATAGTTTGAATCTGGAAGTAGCGGAATAATCAGCAAACAGGGGTTAAAGCCTCCCACTCCTCCTGATACATGAGGGTCTCAGAAGTAGCTATCCTATAAATATGCATAAATATTTGCGATAGAAATAGCAGTTCAACCTATCAAAGATAACTGCATTGTAAAACAAATCTAGATGTACAACACCACATAACTTTAAAGGTATTGTCTCGATCTCTATGGTCTCTATGGTCTTTTGTTTATCTACTCTTTTTTCAGAATGGGACATCCCCTCTGATTCAGTCCCATTCCGCTGCTTACATCACCATTCGGATCAACAGAAATAATAAAAGGACTGGCTGGACTGCAATACCCAGAAAGATTAGCAAGATTAGGGTTATTTAGTTTAGAGACAAGACGGCTTCAGGGGGCATAATAAGTATGTATAAATTTATAAAGGGTCAATATAAAGATCTCTTTCAAGATCTATTTTACCCAGGACTGTATCCAGAACAAGGGGACATACTCTACGTCTTGAGGAAAGAAAGTTTTTACATAAACATAGAAAGGGATTTTTTACTGTAAGAACAGTGAGACTGTGGAACTCTCTGCCAGAGAAACTTGTCATGGTAGATTCAAAAACAGAGTTCAAAAAGGATCTGGATGCATTTCTAGAGCGTAATAATATAACAAGTTACAGTGACTAGGATTCTGGAGAAGGGTCATTGATCCAGGAATTTATTCTGATTGCCAGATTGGTCGGGAAGGAATTTTTTCCGTAAAATGAGGGCAATTGTCATCTACCTCATGGGGGTTTTTTCCTTCCTCCGGATCAACACTGTAGCACAGGCTGAACTTGATGGACGTCTGTCTCTTTTGATCGACATCTGTCTTTTTGGGGCTGACATAATAAAGGCACAAATTCGGACTGCGCTGGCAAGTGCGTTCCTCCAGAGTTAGGTAAGTATGATTCACCTCTATGGGTTCATCTTAAGAGTATGTGGGTACCTGGTGAGGGAGACTTGGTGAGACAGGTACAAAGCAAGGTGGTTTGTGAGGTTGGAAGGCCAGTGGCTGTTGGTGAAGCTCTAACTCTCTGTCAGCAGAACGAATGTCGATCTTGGTAGCCAGAGCAATGAGATCATCCAGGGTAGTTGGTAGGTCACGACAGGCCAGCTTGTCCTTGATACGCCCTGCTAGGCCCCCCAGAAGGCCGCAACAAGGGCTTCATTATACCAGGTGAGCTCTGAGTCCAAAGTGTGGTACTGAATGGCGTATTGGACCCCCATCTTGCTGAAACGTAGCAGAGATGATGCAACAGAAATGTTGTGAACAGGTTGTTCAAATATCTTACGTAAGGTACACAGAAACTCCTGAAGATCCAGTGTCAGTGGGTCCTCTCTTTCCCAGGGGGTTGAGGCCCAGGCCAAGACTTCACCTGAGAGCAGGCTGATGATTGAATGAGAACTGGTGTGCCAGGACCCAAGTTGATCAATGTGTGCAGTAAACGTTTGTAGCTTCTGAAACGGTTACTCCAGATGGACGCCGTGATGAGTGACTGTGGGTGTTGGGTGGCAGGCAGGGTCACATCGGCGAGATCCATGGTCAGTTCATTCTGTCACATTTTCCAGTTTCAGTAAGGACTGACACCATAGAAGCTGGGTATTCATGGATCCTCTGGGCCACCACAAATGTAGATGGTATAGGTGGACACCACACCAGGGAGCGGAATCTAAGAGGCCCCAGGTCTTCTCTGGTGCCCGCCACAAAGCCAGACGGACTTAGCTGTGGAGAACCTCCAGTTCGCTACACCTGACATGGCTATTCGCAGTGACAGCCGAAGTGCAGCACAAGGACACCGGATATAGGCAGAGGTGACGGGTCACAGCAATTATAACCATAGATGGGTATCAGTTAACAATTTCCCAGGTAATTAGCAGACTGGTGTAACAGCAGGATAACAGCAGAATAGGTATAATGGCAAGAACAGCAGTAGAGATACTTTGGGAAACACAGGGTTAACACAGGTAACTCAGCAAGTAGTACAGCAAACAGGGGTCAAGCTCACTGAAGAACATCCATGAACTGACCGGGAACAGAGGCAGGAAGTTCCTTAAATAAGTGAAGGTAACAGGTCATTGGTCTGGTAATTAAGACACTGTCCCTTTAAATTGCTGATAGCTGCCACGCGTGCCTTAGAGGGCATGCGTGCACATACAGGACTCCATGGAGAAGGAGCAAGGATAGGTGAGTTGAATCTGACATCCGCACTGCTTTCACAGCAGGGACAGAAGCCGGGACAGGTTAGTTTACAGCAGAGAGCACAGGGAACACAGCAGGGACCTGGCCATGCCCTCGGTTTGCAACAGGAGCTGCATCATGGACAACGGAGGCACAGGCACGTCTGTAGCCCGAGACAGGGGGCATGGCATGAACCATGACACAATTCCTTAAAGTGATGTCATTTATTTATGTACCCAAATGAGAACAAACCTGAATACAATCTTTTATATGTAACATATATTCCCCTCAAATGTATCTGTACTCTCCCGTCCAACAAGGAGGGCTCTGCTTCATGTAAAGAGATGAAAGAGCCTATGTCCTCTGAAGTAAATTAACCATAAAACATTTCCATAGTTTGAATAATTATGAATATAGCCATAAAACACCAAAGTAGTCAGAACAGAACAGAAAAGAAAAAAAGCCTTACCTACAACATCTCCCTCCTCCCTGGCTGGAACATAGTTAGCTAGCTGGTCCTCATTAGTACATGGTTATCAACCACCACTGGTAATTAAAGAAAACATAATTGCTAACAGGCCGTGATAGTATATACAGTTGAAACCAGAAATTTACATACACTATATAAAAAGACACATATGCATGTTTTTCTCACTATCTGACATGATTTCAGACGGCTTATTTCGGACGGATTTGCCGACGGATTGACGATCGTCAATCCGTCGGCAAATCCGTCCGAAATAAGTCACAGCCTATTGTCTAGTGATTTCAATGGAAAATACGGCTCGTCGTTCACACGACGAGGAGTTCCGTGGCGGATGGCCGCCGCGGATGGACGGCGGCGATCCGGACGGAAAAACAATGTGCATGTCAATTTTTTTCCGGACGGATTCACCACCTACAATTGATTGGAGATGGTGAATCCGTCGGGAAATCAGTTACAAATACTTCCCACACTTAGTGAAGCTTATTTGCAACTGATTTTCAACTGATTTCAGAACGTATTTACATCGGCAATCTGTTGTAAATACGTTCTGAAATAAGCCGTGTGAACGAGGCCTAACTGTTAGGTCTCCTGAATATCCTGCAGTCAGATGTTAAATATCAAGCCGTAAAAAGAAATGGTTGCATTATCGTCTGAAACTCATTTAATTTATTACATTCTCAAATAAAGTTTCTCCATTTGTTAAAGAATTGTTTGGCTTGTGTTTCTTTTTACCCATATCACTTCTTGTTATTCCAATGAGAAATAGTGTTTGACTGCCTGAATAACTTCCACGAAGGACTAAAAGCGCTTGTTTAGCCACCATCAGAAAGATGTGAATAGCTCCCCTACTGCGCTTAACTCTGGGGATATTAAAAAAGAGGAGCTGTCTAGCAGCAACTCCAAATGTAAATTTAGCTTTTTTTTAAATTCTTGTGAGGCTTGGTATGACCATAGACTATGTTTGAGACCTGTTTTAGGTTGGGAGCATTTTGGACATGCAGTTAAGCTTTTAGGATTGACAAGATGTGAAGGGATGTTAGATCCGAAAATGACATGATGAGCCATTCGGAAATATGTCACGTCATCTTTCATTATATATCTCCTTGCATATTTTAAGCCAGCCCTTCAGAACTTTAACAGAGATTTCTTCCTCTGGGAAGTTTACATCCCATTTAGGCCCGGTTCACACTGCTTATTCAAGCCGTAATTGCGGGACGGATCCCGCCTGCAATACGGCTTGAATAAGGGGCGGGCCGGGGGCGCTGCCTGCCGGCCCTATAGACTTTCATTATCAACGGCGCATATTCCGCCGGGATAATGAACATGTCACTTTCTCCCCGCTGTGGATTACCGTAATGGCTGGGACGGATTGTAGCCGTATTGCAGCACAGTATGGCGCGCAATACGGCTGCAATCCGTCCCTGAAATAAGCCGTGTGAACGGCCCTTTAGTGAAACTTTTATGTGGGGAAATATCTTCCTTCAGGTCCCTCAGCCCTACGTATAAAAACGGTAGCGAATGGCTTGAAGTAGTCCAGATTGCCACAACGGTTGACTTTTATTAAATTGCCAGTGAGGGTGACCTTTGACTTTAAAAATCTTATCAGTAGGTTGTGTGTCATAAAATGAGAAATAAGGCGCAATTCCTTAAATGTGTAGAATGATTTTGACTTTGGGTTTAACTGTAGGTGAAATACATCCCTTATATCTTTCTGGGTTCATTTCTTTAGGATTGTGTTACTATGATGTTGCAAAAAATCTGGGTGCCCCCAAATAGGTAAATAAAATTATTGAGAGGCTACAATAATTCATTCCTTTCAATGGCTAACTGAAAAGATGAAGACAGAGTAGCTATAGGAGGTGCAGCGGTAGCAGCTGCTACAGGGCCCCTTTGACACATAAGAAGACACTGGAATTGGAAATGGCACATGGTAACTGGCAGGACCCCCCTATCACTTTTTGCACCAGGGCCCAAGAACATGTCATATATGTGGTGGCAGCAAGAACATCCCAATGGGGAACATGGAGGTTCAGCTGGAAGGGCCATAGCTAGAGGGGGTGCAGCGGCAGCCAGGGCTGCCATTAGTCATCTATTAACCATTTCAGGGCCCCACGCAGCTAAATCAGATTGGGATTACTGTGAAGGAAGGATTTTCCTTTTAATCCATTCCTGGTCCAGTTGCTATCCCTGTTCCAAATTCAAGGTGTTTATGTCTCAGCTGAGAGAAGAGAATTACACATACACAGTTCTTGCGTTGTGCATAAAATTCTGTTTACTTAGAGGAAGTACAAGTTTTATATAGGCTTGTTACGTAATGATATGTTTTAAATCATAATTGGTTAATGTGTTAGTATAGGCAGATACTGGTCAATACCACAAACAAGATATATGGACATAAATGGACATATAACAACAGGCCGCACACCTTAAATGGCTCAACGGCCCAACAGCCCAACAGCCTAACAGCTTCTAACAGTCTAACAGCTTTCTTCATGGGCATGCGCAATAGCAAGTTTCATAGTTATAGTTTGTAAGGCCGAAAAAAGACAAGACGCCCATCCAGTTCAGCCTGTTGTCCTAAGGTGTTGATCCAGAGGAAGGCAAAAAACACCAATGAGGTAGAAGCCAATTGTCCTCATTTTAGGGAAAAAAATTTCCCTTTCCCCACCCAAACTGGCAATCGGAAAAATCCCTGGATCAACGACCCCCCTCCCCAATCCTTGACACTATAACTTGTTATATTATTCGATCAGAAATGCATCCAAAACCTTTTTGAACTTGTTATTTAATTTTACCATGACTAGTTCCTCTGGAGAGAATTCCCAGTTCACTGCTCTAACAGTAAAGATTCCCTTTCTATTTATGTAGAAACTTTGTTCGTCAAGACGTAGAGGATGCCACTTGTTCTAGATACAGTCTGGGTATAAATAAATCTTGGGCGAGATCTCTATATTGACCTTTAATGTGTTTAAACATCTTTGTTATGTCCCCACGGAGCGTCTTTTCTCTAAACAAAATTAACCCTAATCTTGCTAATCTCTCTGGGTATTTTAGTCCTCCCGTTCCTTTTATTATTTTTGTTGCCCCCCTTTTGTAACTGTTCAAGCTTACAATGTCTTTCCTGTGCACTGGTCCCCAAAAAACTGTACACAATATTCCCATGTGTGGTCTAATCAGGACTTGTATAATGGGAGAATAATGTTCTCATCATGTGCATCGATGCCCTTTTAATACACCCCATAATCCTATTTGCCTTGGCGTGCTGTCTGACATGGCTGCTACAATTAAGTTTACTGTCACCCAGGATTCCCAAGTCCTTTTCCATGTCACATTTACCCAGCCTTTTTTCCATTTAACATGTAGTCATGTAATGGATTTTTCTTCCCCATGTGCATTTATCTGTGTTAAACATCATCTGCCACTTCTCTGTGCAGGCCTCCAACTTATCCAGATCCCTTTGTAATAACACATTATCCTCTATTGTGATGATTACTTTACAGAGCTTAGTATCATCTTCAAAGATTGTTTATTTTTTGTGCAACCCATGTGTAAGATCATTAATGAAATGTTAAAGAGGATAGGGCAATACTGAGCCCTGTGGTCCCTCACTAGTAACAGGGACCCAGTTCAGTATGCAGTTAATTCCCCCCTTTGTTTTCAATCTCTGAACCAGTTGCTTACCCTCTTGCACCCCTTTTTTCCCCAGCCCAAGCATTTCATTTTACTTACCAACCTTTTATGTGGCACCTTTATCAAATGCTTTAGAAAAATTAGATATATGACATCCAGTGCCTCCCCGATCCAGTCTAGCACTGGGCTTCCTCATAGAAGCTGATGAGATTAGTCTGACAGGGACGATCCTTCATAAACCCTGTGGAACGGCGTTATACATTTTTTTTCAGTGAGATTTCTCCAGGATAGATCTCTGAGAAAACCTTCAAACATTTTACCCCAAACAGAGGTTACACTTACCGGCCTATAGTTTCAAGGATCACTTTTTGAACCCCTTTTTTGAATATTGGAACCACATTTGCTATGCGCCAACCCTTTGGGAATACCCCGTTATTATACAGCCCATAAATTTTTTAAGAATACGGGCCTATCTATGACATCACTTAACTCCCTTAGGACACGTGGGTGTATGCCTTTCAGGACCTGGGGATTTTTTATTTTAATCTTTTTAAGACGGTGCTGCTCTTCTTCCTGGGTTAGAAAAGAAACTTTTTAAGTTGGGTTTTAACCTCATCCCTTGTTAAATAAACCCAGGAAGGTCATCCTCCTTGGTAAATACAGTGGAAAAAAAGTGTTTAATGGGGTTTGCTTTTTTTTTCATCGCCCTCTACAGTCTCTCTCTCAGTATGTTTCAAAGGGCCAACATTTTCGTTTTAATCTTTTACTTTTTTATATATTTAAAAAAATTATTTTCTTTGTTAGTTTTACTTTTTTATGGCAGTATTGTTTTCTGTCTCCAGTTTTTGCTTCCTTTATCTTTATATTACACACTTTATTTTTTTCCATATAGCATCTTAGAGCCTATTTACTGCCCTCATGTTATAGTAGATGAAACGCTTTCTTTTTGTTATTTATTGCCTCCTTTACATCCGTGTTGATCCACATTGTTTTTTTCCTGTTTCTAATTATTTTATTACCATAAGGTATGTACCTCTCACAGTGGGCGCCTAAGATGTTCTTAAAGATCTCCCATTTATTATTTGTTCTGCCATATTTAAACACTTTGGGCGACATGTATGAACGGGCTTTACGCCTGTTTTTTGGCGTATACTGCGCCTCCCGGCCCGAATCCCCCGTCGGGGCAAAAGGGATGCGGTTGTTAGGCGCAGCGTTCGCCACTTTCAGCTGCGACCCGCATGAAGGGGAGGGGAATGGGCGCGGTGTGGGCCCGGTGTAGGCGTTCCGGGACGGGACGCAGCGCGCTCGTAAACCCCGAGGCATGTACGATCGCGAGTCGGCAAAGCGAGGCGCAGTGCAGCGCTCGGCAGCTCCGACATTCAGACCTGGTTTATTTTGGTCTAAATGCTCCGGCGGTGGCGAAGTGAAGCAGGATCGGAACATGAGGAAGCAGATAGAAGATCGCGACAGAAATCTCAGCACTCTGCTCCGTGCAGCAGGAGTATGATTCCGAAAAAATCGCCTTTATAAAGGTGGAAAACATTGTCAGAAAAGAGCTGAACCTCAAAAATAAACATAATAAAAAAAAAAATCACTTTCAAAAATCTAGAACGGCGCAATATCAAGAAATCGGATATTGGAAATTGCCGGGAAATACAGTAATTCAAATTCTGAAAGCTATTCTCATTGGTCGGCATTAACCGGCATTTAGGTTTCAGCGCTTTATCTGATAATGTTTGACACTTAATAAAAATGATTTTTTTATTCATACTCCATGCCGCACGGCGCTGAGCGCCGAGATTGCATTGCGCCGATCTCTCCATAGACTACAATGGGACAAGTAGCTCGCGCTCTGATTGGCTGGGATAGCCAAGCCCCCGCTAGCTCAGCCAATCAGCTCTTTTCTGTATTCTTACTGTATTTTGAACTGTTCCGCCTTTGATTCTGATTGGTCCAAACTTCTCCATAGGATATAATGGGTCTTTGTCGCTCCTATTCTGATTGGCCGAGATAGCCAAGCCCCTGCTAGCTCAGCCAATCAGCTTTTTTTCTGCATTTTTACTGTATTTTGAACTGTCCCGCCTTTGATTCTGATTGGTCAATAGTTCTCCATAGGTTTTAATGGTTCACTGTCGCTCCTATTCTGATTGGCCGGTTTCTGCCGAGCAATAAGAATAGCTTTCAGAATTTGAATTACTGTATTTCCCGGCAATTTCCAATATCCTAATTCTTGAATTAGGATATTTGGAAAGTGATTTTGTTTTATGTATTTTTTATTTTTGAGGTTTGAGCTCTTTTTCTGAGAATGTTTTCCGCCTTTATAAAGGCGATTTTTGATTCATACTCCGCACCGACATGTGGAATGATTTCTCACTGTTTTCCAGCCTGTCTCGCATCGGAAAAGATTTTCGGCGCAGCCCCGCACTGCGCCTCAGTCCCCGCACTGCACCCCACACACTGGCGAGGCTCAGGGAACTTTTCCCCGCATGTATGAGTGCGCTACCTCCAGCGGCGAATCTCAGGTGCAGCGCCGCACTGCGCCAAAGTCCCCGCACTGCGCCCCACACACTGGCGAGACGCGGCGGACTTTTCCCCGCATGTATGAGTGCACTAGCTCGGGCGGCGAATCCTAGATGCAGCGCCTCACTGCGCCAAAGTCCCGCACTGCACCTAACACACTGGCGAGGTGCGGCGGACTTTACACCGCATGTATAAGCGCACCCCGGCCCCGACATAAATTAGGCGCAGATTCTGCCGGAAAACTGGTGGAAAAGCGCGCCCCGACCTGGCGAGCTTCATACATGTCGCCCTTTGTCCCAGTCAATACGGTCTAGGGCCTCCCTAAGCAGAATAAAATTAGCCTTCCTAAAATTCAGTGTTTTTGTGGCTCCTTGACAAAAAACTCTATTGAAGGATAAACGGAAATTTATTATATTATGGTCACTATTCCCTAGGTGCCCCTCAACCTGAACCTTTGTTACTCTGTCAGGTCTATTAGTCAATATTAAGTCTAGAAGGGCCTTTCCTCTAGTCGGTTCTTGCACCATTTAAGAAAGGTAATTATCTTTAATTATTGACAAACACCTGTTTCCTTTATGAGAGCTACAGGTTTCAGATTCCCAATTGATGTCTGGATAGTTAGTTGCTCATAATAACAACCTCATTCTGATTAGCCGCCTTATCTATTTGCTTGAGGAGTACATCTTCTATGGGTTCTGTTATATTTGGGGGCCTATAGCAGACCCCTATTAGGATTATATTGTTATTGTCACCAGCATGTATATTTACCCATAATGATTCCACCTGTTCATTACCTGTACCTATATCTTCCCGCAGTGTTGGCTTCAGACAGGATTTTACATAGAGACAGACACCTCCACCCTACTGGTCCTTACGGTCTCTTCTAAATAAACTGTAACCCTGTAAGTGAACCGCCCAGTCGTAGCTCTCATCAAGCCATGTCTCAGTTACCCACACTATGACATATTTTTCTTCAGATATTAGTAATTCTAGTTCATTTATTTTGTTGGTCAGACTCCTGGCATTGGTCAGCATGCAATTTAGAGATTTTTCAGTTTTATTCCTTTCTCCCTGATCTTTTTAACTATTGCTACACCCCCTCCCTCCACTCCACCCCCTGTTTTATTCCTAATTCCCAGCTCTCTATCTTCACTATCTTGCATGCTATATGTGTAGTTACCCTCCCCCCCAGTCCCTAGGTTAAATATTCTTCCATCTTCCTGGCCATTCTGTCCCCCAATACAGCTGCACCCTCCCCATTTAGGTGCAGCCCATCCCTAGCATAGAGTCTGTAGCCAAGACAGAAGTCAGCCCAGTTCTCCAAAAACCCAAATCCCTCTTTCCTACACCAATTTTTGAGCCACTTATTCACCTCTCTAATCTCCCGCTGCCTCTCTGGTGTGGACCGTGGAACATAATATTTCTGAAAATATTACCTTGGAGGTCCTTGGCTTGAGCTTTTGGCCTAAGTCCCTGAAATCATTTTTAAGGACACTCCACTTACCTCTAACTTTGTCATTGGTGCCAATGTGCACCATGACAGCTGGATTCTCACCAGCCCCACCCAGCAATCTGTCAGCCCGATCCGCGATATGTCGAACTCGTGCCCCAGGTAAACAACATACTGTTTGACGATCCCGGTCTTTGTGGCAGATTGCCCTCTCTGTGCCCTTAATAACGGAGTCCCCAACTCCTAGCACCTGTCTAGCCTGACCTGCACTCCTATTCCCCATCTTACTGGAGCAGACAGGGAGAGTATCTTGCTGCAGCAATGCTATACCTGAGCTGATATCCCCCTCATCTGCCAATCTTGCAAATTTGTTGGGGTGTGCCACATCAGGACTAGCCTCCCTGACACTCTTCCCTCTACCCTTCTTTCTAACTGTTACCCAGCTAGCTGCCTCATATTCCTGCACTTCCATGCTGCCATCTTTCCCAGCATCTACACCTGTGAGTTATTGCTCAGTGAGCAGCCGACTCGCTTCCAAGTTGGCAATGGATCTCAGTCTTGCCACTTGCTCATTTAGATCCAGGATCCGGACTTCTAAATGTGCACTGTGCACACATCTTGCACAGCAGTATGCCCTCTCAAACTGTTGCTCAAGGATGGCATACATTGTACAGGTTGTGCACTGGACAGCATTGTCAAACATGGAACTCATGGGAATGTTACCAAAAAGATATATGAATACAATGATAATAATAAGCAGTACAATACTGTCCCCTCTAAACTCCCCAAATCTAAAGTCTCTCAATCTTAAGTCTCCACACTTAAAAAAAGACACACTTATAAGGAAAACACACTCGCAGACTCGTTCACTCGCTCAAAATACTCAGTTTTAAACCTTTCCCCCAATGCTGTTTTGCTGTGCTGCAACCTCTCTTTCAGGAACAAAAGGCCTCACCAGCCCCACACAGCTGCAATTTAAGCTCTGCTGATTAGGTAACCACATCCCTGACCAGTCACCTGATTCAACAAGCCCTCAGCAACTGTGTATGGTGTAACTATAGAACTGCAAACTACTCTTTAGTACTATAAATGTAATCTATACACAAAATAAGTGTAGCTACAAGTATAAACTATATGTATGCTATAGATTTTAAATGTACTGCAATAATAAATAAACACAGGTATAAATAAATAAACACAAGTATTTGCTGGAGAATTAACAAAGACTTCTCCCTCTCAATCTTAAGTCTCCACACTTAAAAAAGACACACTTATAAGGAAAACACACTCGCAGACTCATTCACTCGCTCAAAATACTCAGTTTTAAACCTTTCCCACAATGCTCTTTGGCTGTGTTGCGACCTCTTTTTCAGGAGCAAAAGTTCTAGAAATTTCGTCTGTTTGCATCATCCAAATTGGAAGTTTGTATCTTGTGTCAGCGATTCCAAGCAGCGATATATCTCACCATCATCCAGAAGACAAGTCCTGGAGGCCATTTTCCTTGTATGAACAGTTACAAGCGATGCAAAGGCAATTGTGAATAATATCTGATAAACTGGATTTAGGTTGATAACCAAATAGTTGAGCTTTAATAAAAGTGGATTAAGCATAGTACATGATAAAGATTAACAAGAGAAATGTGAATCTGATACTAGAACAGGATTTAATGTTTTCCTACAAACCATTAACCTGACAGACCTCCCTAAAACATTAAAGACTGTTCTGACGCTCCCCCTTAAAGGGTGAATGAGGATTCATGTTTTTGATGCTATTCCCTAAACTGAGGAAAAAATGGGTAAAAGTAAAGGAGCGGGTGTTGAAATCACCGAACCACTGTCAGGCTTGCTCCGTTGGCATCTTCACAGAGCCTTTGATGGTAAGGATGACTTTACCCAACGGCCACCAGGTGCTACCTAAGAGCAGTCCCTGGCAGATGCAATCTATGGATTGTTAACAATCTCATAACCCCCAATTACTCTGGAAAGTTATGATGGAGGTGACGCTTAATTGTTCAGTCATACCTTGTAAGGCATCTCGGGTGTAAATATCAAACCTCTGTTGATTATGACAGATACAATTTATCCAGTCTACACTTTTATTGATTATAATTTGGGGTATAAGTGATTCAAACCCTGATTTTACCTGATCCCTAGCTTTGAATTCATCAGACACCCCCCTTGGTTGTCCTTCTTGCATTTTCACACACATCCAGACTAGACAAACATATAAAAGGATAAGGGAAAGATTCATAGTGGCTTATTGGTGGCAGTCTTTTTCTTGCAGTGTGAAGCATGCACTCAGGTGGGTCTTCCTTCAAGTTTCACTGAGTTTGGGGATACCAGGAGTACCTGGTATGGTCCTTCAAATCTAGGATCCAGAGAATCTCTCGCGTGCTTTTTTACCCATACAAAATCACTAGGCTGGAGCTTATGAATGCTTTGGTCAGAGTCTGAGTCTGAAATAGAAGAAAACACTGAGGCAGAGGTTACTTTTAGTTCATTATACAAATTGATGACATACTTTACAAGACTATCATTCCCTAAACTCAATTGTTGTGGATAGAACCCCCCTAACCTAGGTGGGCCTGAGAACAATATCTCATAAGGGGTGAGACCAGTGGGCTGTTTAGGGGTATTTCTGACAGAGTAGAGGGCAATGGGCAGAATCTCGGCCAGGGAAGCAATGTTTCCTCGCCAGCTCCCAAAATTTTATTCTTCAGAGTAGCATTTATCCCCATGACTTTTCCTGAGTTCTGTGGATGGTACGGAGTGTGTAAGTCGGGGTCAGCTCCTACTAGTTTCCAAATGTCTCTGCTTACTTCTGCGGTGAAGGCAGGTCCTTGGTCAGATTCAATAACTTCAGGGATTCCAAATCTTCACACCAATAAGTCAATAGTTTCTTCACAGTGGTTCTTGCAGTCATGTTAGAGACTGGGTAAGCTTCAGGCCATCCGGAGAACATATCCACCACCATTAGAGCATATTTGTATCTTCCACTCTTGGGTAATTCGATGTGATCAATCTGAATCCGTTGGAAAGGATATAGAGGTTTTGCCAGGTGCTTCTTTGCTGTTTGAACTGATCCTCCCAGATTGCGAGCGTTGCATATATCACATCCTCTGGCATAGCTACTTGCTGTAGTGGAGATTCCAGGCGCTAGGTAGATCTTGTTGATTGAAAAAAAATCATCTTTTTTTTTCCTTTGTGTGTAGTACCATGAGCCCATTGTTGCCAAGACATCTTTGAAATTGTCTCAACAGGTTAACACCTGGATTCAGTGCACCTTGTCCTTGACTCTTCTCTTCTTCTTTCTTCTTTCCTTCTTCTTCTTTCTTCTTCTCACCTTCTTCTTTCCTTCTTCTTCTCACCTTCTTCTTCTCCTCACCTTTTTCTTTCCTTCTTTCTTCTCACCTTCTACTTCTCTGCTCTGGTCAACACATATACAGCCACTCCTGCTTCCTCTTGAATCTCGAATTTTGTTGCCAAAGCTGCTCTGTAGTTTCCTTTTGTTTCTTCGTTCCCTGTCCTTCCATGAGCTTTGACTTTCAACACCGCCACTTGAGCTGGTAATTTGAGAGCATGTATTAAGGTCTGAACAGCTTCTTGGTTCTTGATTGGCATTTCATTAGCTGTCTGGAAACCTTGCAAAGCCCACTTCAGGCCAAAGTTGTGGGTTACTCCGTATACATAGGCTGAGTCTGTGTATGTGTTCACTGTCTTCCCTTCTGCAAGCGTGCAAGCTTCTGTTACAGCCCGGAGTTCTGCTTCTTGGGCTGACATCTTCGAAGGTAAAGAGGCAACCTTCTCGGCTTCTTGCAAGGTAACCACAGCAAATCCTGTATGGACTCATGGATTCTCCAGTTTGGAGACAGAGACAGTAGGAAGGTGGGAGGTTTCAGCTTCCATTTGTTCAAGGCAGTCATGGAGAGGATCATCTGTGGCGGTGTGAACCCCATCTTCTGTGACAGTTTGGTCTTCATCTTCCCCCCTTGAGAGAGGAAGCAGACTGGCTGGATTAAGAGTAGTACATCTCTTTAAGGTGACATTGTCAGGCATCAGTAATGAGCATTGCATGTGCAGGTTGTGTTGCTTACTGAGGTAAGGTTGCTGAGGCTGTTTAAGTATTTCCTGCAGGTCATGAGGGGCCAAACAGTGACGGGATGGCCCAGAATGATGTCCAGAGTTTTTTTTTCAAGAAGGACTTCTGCAGCAATGACGGATCTAAGGTATGTAGGTGCAGACTGTGCAACAGGATCGAGTTTGTAGGACTAGCCAAGAGGTCGCATACGGTCTCCATGCTTCTGTGCCAGAACACCAGAAGCATGTCCATTTTGTTCAGAAAGGAATAGGTTAAAAGATTGCGAATAGTCCCGAATTTCCAGAGCAGGGGCTTGTAAAATAAGGTGTTTCAGCGTGAGGAAACAATCTTGTGCTTCAGAGGATAGCTTATGAATAGTCGAGATGTCTTGGCAAGCATCATGCAACACTTGCAAATACCTGGAAGCATTGGGTATCCGTTGTCATGCACAGGTGATTAGGCCTAGGAAACGGTGTAGTTGTATCAGATTGGATTGTTAAGAAAGGTCCAACACTGTCCTCTTGCAAGTATCGGTAAGGTGTCTGGCCCCCCTTAGAAGTATAATGTCCTTCTAATGCAACTTTCCCACAACAGCATCTGGGCTGGAACATTGGGGAACATTGATTAAGTCAACATGCACTCCCACTGCATAGGGTGCGTAGTGATGTCCATATAAATGAAAGGGAACATTGGTTTATTGAAAGTGCTTGGTTTGAGAGATGGGAGTCATGTAGGCCGAAAAGTTTTCCCTGTGGGATAAGTTTAGAGCAGGAGAAGTCGGTGTATGCAATTCCTGTAAATAACCTTCATCTTGGATTCTGCGTGAAATAGTGGAATTCCAGTTATTCTTAATAGCATAATTAGAGATGGGCGAATTTCTCAAAAATTCAATTCGGTCACTTCAACGAATTTTCCGACAAAATTCGTTTCGTTCCGAATTACTTCGGCACGAATCGCGTTAAAAAGCAGCTATTTCCAGGCTGCACAGAGCCTGCAGGGTGCTGTAGAACGTTGTGCCATGCTTAAATATGCAGAGGGAGCTTGGTTTGGTCTTCATACAATGTTGTGTTTTAATAATAATAATAATAATAATAATAATCTTTATTTATATAGCGCCAACATATTTCGCAGCACTTTACAATGTAGAGGGTATAATTACAGGCAAAAGACAGACATTACACAGTGAAAGCTACTTACAGGTGAGACACAAGGTGTGAGGGCCCTGCTCGCAAGAGCTTACAATCTAAGAGGGTGCCTGGGGAAACAAAGGGGGAGAAGTGCTACATTTACAATGGCCCAGCCATGCTTTATAAATATGGGGCGGTTTACATAAAAATTTGGTGAACCTGCCACCATGACTGTACATCTATATACAGATAAGTGCCTGTGAGTGCCCTAGTGTAGGGAGTGACAAATGTGTGTGATAGAATGTGGGGGTTAACAATTAGTGGTTTTGGTAGGCCTGCCTGAGAAGATGTGTTTTCAGGACACTCTTAAAACTGCGAAGGCTGGGATTGTGCCTGATGGTACGTGGTAGGATGTTCCAGAGAATGGGTGCAGCACGTGCAAAATCTTGAAGACGGGCATGGGAGGTTCGGATGATTGCAGTCTGTAGTTTGATGTCCGTAGCTGAGCGGAGAGAGCGGGCAGGGTGGTAGACAGAGATGAGGGAGGATATGAATTTCGGTGAAGCACTGGGGAGATCTTAATGAGTGCGAGTGATTAGTTTATGCTATATTCTGTACTGGATGGGCAACCAGTGCAGTGACTGACACAGGGTAGAGGCATCAGTATAGCGGCACGCAGATGACTGCCGCCGCTTTTAGAATCGCTTCACTATAAAATTCCCTGGGCCCTTAAGAGGGCAAAACTGATCACAAAACTGAAGCGGGAATGTAGCCTGATAAAGTCATGCCAGCGAAAGCTGGAAAAAAGCAAGCTGAGAGCTCAGGTGGCAACATTAGTGACAGAATGTGGAGGTGACGGTGGCAGCCACAGCAGCATGAGGTCAGGCAGTGGCACAATGACATTCTGGAGGTGGCAAAACACGAGGAAGCCACAGAGTGGCACAATGACTGAGAGCGGAGGTCACGGCGGCAGCAGTATGAGGTCAGGCAGTGGCACAATGACATTCTGGAGGTGGCAAAACAGGAGAAAGCCACAGAATGGCACAATGACTGAGAGCGGAGGTCACGGCGGCAGCAGCATGAGGTCAGGCAGTGGCACAATGACATTCTGGAGGTGGCAAAACAGTATTAGGCCACAGAGTGGCACAATCACACAGTGTGGAGGTCACAGCGGCAGCAGTATGAGGTCAGGCAGTGGCACAATGACATTCTGGAGGTGGCAAAACAGGAGGAAGCCACAGAGTGGCACAATGACTGAGAGCGGAGGTCACAGGGGCAGCAGCATGAGGTCAGGCAGTGGCACAATGACACAGTGTGGAGGACATGGCAGCAGCCACAGTAGCAGCATGAGGTCAGACAGTGGCACAATGACACAGTGTGGATGTCACGGCAACAGCAACAGCAGCAGCAGCATGAGGTCATAAAGTGGCACAATGACAGAGTGTTGAGGTGGGTGGCAATACCAGTCCCTGGTAAAGATGGTGGTAGGCAGATAGAGAAACTGGCAGCAGATGTGTGGCATCAGGCGGGTGGCGGCATCAGAATAGTGGCTGAGGCAGGTAGTTTGAACCCAGACTGACGCCTAAGGTATTGGTGTGTGGAAATCCTGGCCGATCCACGCCTGATTCATCTTGACAAAGGTCAGTCGTTCCACATTTCCCGTGGACAAGCGGGTTCTCCTTGGGGTAACGATGGCCCCCGCCGCACTGAACACCCGCTCTGATGCCACACTACTGGCCGGGCAGGACAGCTTCTCCACTGCAAACTCGGCAAGTTCGGCCACACATCCATTTGGCTGCCCAGTAGTCCAGTGGATCTTCTAACTGAGGTGGCAGAGTGCTGTCCAAGTAGGCCACAACCTGTTGGTTCAGGGACTGCTCCAGGTCCTGCTGCTGCTGCTGGCGACTGCCCTCCTCACTAGGCGGGTGAAGGAAGCTGCTCATCAGTGATCCTCAGACTTAGGTTACTACTGATGGAGCTGGTAAAGCTCCAACCCCCCCACCGTCCCCCAGAAACCCGCGGCAGAAAGTAACGTGGGGCGCTGGGGAACCCCCCGGTAAACCCTGCCCAAGGGGGAAAGGGCCGCACATGGGCAGGGCCAACTGATTATGGAGGTTTCCCCCACATTTATTTGATTTCTTTTCCCCCTCTCAATAGCGGGAAAAACCCCATTTTGGACCGTTACCCCGAGGTCCAATAGGGGGAGAGCCAAAGTCAATCCCTCTCCCTATGCTTACTTTTCCCGGCGGGTCACTAGCCGGGCAAAAAAGGCATCTGCTGGCCTTCTCAAAAAGTGACCCCCAGGGGCTTCCCTGCCCCCTTTTTCCACTGAAATACGCCATGGTTTTGGGGTGGTAAATCTGCCTCATCTTCCTAAATCTCCCCATCCCCCTCCTCCAGCTGCTCCCTCCCCTCCTTGTCCCCCTTGGTAGAAAAACCAAATTTTTTCCCCCAAAAACCCAATTTGCTTCTGCCCCAAAATGTCCTCCCCCCCTCCTTTTTCAGTCCCCCCCCCAAACCACTATCCAAAGAGATTAGTCGCCACATCCCACCCCCTTTCCCAGACAGTTTTTTCCCAGCATCTGTTCCAGGACTTTCCCAGGGGGGAAAGACTTTTTTTCATCCCGTGGCCCCTGGCGACGGGAACAAATAACGTCCCCCTCCTCGAAGGGCCTCAACAAACGGCAGGGGGTAAACCTTTAGCGGGCCACTGGCTACATCAAAGTTACCCCGGGGGAAAGTACTTCTGCCTTTGGGGATCATAAAAAAAAATCGTTAAGGGTTTTTCTCTATTCATACAGTGGCCCCCAACATTGAAAAGTTTGGAATTCCAGCGGGGGGAAACACCCGCAAATCAGAGTGTTTTTGGGGGGGGCCTTTCTGCCGTTTGGCAACCGAGGGGGGTTTTTCCGGGCCCTTTGAAACGAATGGATAAAGTGCAGGGCACAGTTTCCTGGCCTTTTCAAAAGGGTTTTCTGAAATCGAGGGGAAGACTTCGGGAACCCTTTTTCAAAAACCAGTTTGGGAAACACGAGCGCCATCAGGGCGCTTTGGACCATCCCTCCTGGGTGTCAGCGGGGAAACACCATGTTCCCCCATTGTCCGTAAACCAAAGGTTCCGATTTGTTTTTTGGCCCGGGGGAAAAAGGGCCACACATCGTTTTTCGGGGCTGCATACGCGGAGCATTTTTTCCTCCCCCCCTTGGGGGCCCTTCGTTCGCCGAAGCAACCCCCAGGTGAAAGAACGCGGACCCCGCGGGTTCCCTACACATGGGGGAAAGGAGGAGAAAGAAACTTTGGGGGCTAAAGAGGGTGGGGGGGTTTTGGGGGAGGGGGAGGAGGCGGACTTTTCCCGCGGGTTCGGGCAGTTTGACAACGGGGAGGAGAAAGGGGCTTCCCCTGTCCAAGTTTTTGGGGTGTCCCTTTTGGGCGGGAAGCAAATTCACCCAGGGGGGCCCTTTAAAGGACATGTACTGGCCCTGACCGTAGTTAAAAAGCCCCAAACCCGTCCGTGCTGCCATGCCCCTTTGGGAAAAAAACCGATAAGCCCAAGGACTAAAACCCCCACCTTCTTTTTTCTACTTTTTTAGAAGTGCTGGGTAAAAAGGGCCTTTTTGGAAAAGAAAAAACGTTTGGGGAACTCCCCAACCCTCGGCTCGGAAACAAAGCCATTGTTCTCTGAACGGGTGCAGATTCCCCCTTTTTGGGAAAGGGGAGGGACTGCAGAAACCAAAAAATTGGGACAGGAGAAATTCACTGCTGCACCTTGAGGGTTTTGGACGTATACTGTTGTCTCTTTGCAATCCCCCGGGCTAAAACGACGGCGGGCCCCCTTTAAGAAAAGCGAGGAGCAGAAAAAACCCGGCCCGGGGAATGATGTCAAAGAAAAAAACCCCCTTTTTCCGAGGTTTTTTGGACCCTTGACTGCTGCAAGGCATCGTGCCACGGGTTTCTGCTGCTGTTTGTTGTTTGGGGCCGGCAGGAGGGACCACCACCTGACCCAAAAACTTTTTCCCCCAAGGCCAAACCATTTTGGTGACGTGCATGTGTTGCCGCGGGGCCGGGGGTCCAACGTTAGCTGGGGGCCCAAACCTTCATTTTCGGGCCCCCACAGATTCAACATAAACCCATATTTTTCGGCCCCTGGGGGTTTTTTTACAAAGAATTGCCACCCCGGGAAAGTTATCGGTTTTTACCGCCAACGCTCCGCATTTATGACAAATGCCGCCGCTGCATCGCTGGGGCCCCTGTGCTGCTACTTTTTGGACCTGCGAAGCGGGTTTTTTTTCCCCGTGCCCCCTTGGCCCCCCCCGACCCCCACACGCTGCTATCCGCTGACTCAAGGCCCCCAAAGAAACCCCCTTCTGGCTGCGCTGCGCCCTGACGGGGGCAAGCTGACGCCCCCCTTTTTTCCCCGACATTAAGAAGCCCTTCCTCACCCCCGCTCCCAATTTCAGTCGGGCCCACATCAACAACTATTTGGTTTCAAACGTCACCCCGCTGTCCTCATCACCGGGCTTTTTTTATGCCAGGCTGAAACCCCTCAAAAAGACCTCCCATTTCCACCCTCCCCATCAAAACTTTTTCCCCCTACGCAAGAAGCAGGCGAAAATTGGGGCCCCATTTTTTTTCCGCTGCCAAGTAAACTACTGACTCCCCCTCAAAATTTTTTCATTTCCCCGCTATATAAATGGGGCTGAGCCCCAACCAAAAAATAGAATCTTTTGGCTGAGGGAACCGGGAAAGGGACAGAGGGGGGCTGAGGAAAAGGTGAGGGCCCCTGACCCGCTCCCGGGGCCCTGCCAACTAATGGTTTTTGGGCCCGAGGTTCCCCCCGACTCTTTGGCTGGGGGTTTTTCAAAAGCATCTGGGGGGAAAAGGGTGACCAATCAACCAAACAAAACCCTTGGGGTTTCGAAAAACACACCCCCCTAGATAAAACGGGAGTTTTTGGCCCACCGAGTGACCCCCGCTGTGACTTTCCCCTTTTCTTTTGGGGGGCTGCGACCTGGGCCTTTTCCCGGAAATTTTTTGGGCCCAAGCCACTGCAGGGTTTAGAGCCTGCCACCTCTCTGCTTAAAAAACGTTTTTTTCTAAAAATTAAAAACAACTGTTTTGAAAATTTATATCTGTAAAATGATAAATATACACCCTGTTTTTTGACTCCAAATGAACCCTAACAAGCTTGGGTAACCCCGGAAAATAGAAAAGCGCTTTCCCCAAATGGGCCCGGAAAAATTTTCTGTAAAGTTCATTTAAAAAACACTTTTTTTTAAATAAATTTAAAAGCAAAAAACAGGCTTTAAATTTAAACCCTTTGGACAAGAATTAGGTACAGGAAAAATGTAAAATTTTGGCGGGGAAAAAGACGGTTTTTTTTTTTTGTCCCCCACCAGCAAAAAAAACGCAATTTTAACCCCCGGAAGAAAAAAGCCCAAAGAATTTAGCCGCACAAAAATAGTTTTCTTTTTAGCGTGGGTTCAATTGCGTGTTTTAACCCACAACAACAAGAATAAAATTTAAATTTTAAACCTTTGCTTGTGAATTAGGCTACAGGAAAAATGTAAAAATATTTTGGGGAGAAAAAGACGGTTTATTTTTGTCAGCACACCACAAAAAACCCAACCCCTTAAATTTAAACCCCCGGGTGTAAATTGCGCCAAAGAATTTAGCCCCACAAACTATAGCTTTTTTTAGCTTTTTAAAAATTGGGGTTTTTTTCTACCCACACAAAAAAGGGGATAAAGGGTTTTAAAATTTTTCCCTTTGGCCCTTTTGAATTTTTGGCCCCCCCCCACAGGGAAAAAAGTATTATTTTTTGGGGTTGAAAAAGAACGGTTTATTTTTGTCAGCACACCACAAAACAACGCTTAATTAAACCCCCCGGGGGGTTTTTAAAAAGCGCCAAATAAATTGACCGCACAACTAGAAAAATTTTTAGCGGGGGTTAAAAATTGCGTGTTTTCTACGCCACACAACAAAGATACAGTTGTAATTAACCTTTTGCTTTTTAATTTTTAAGGGTAAAAAGACGGTTTTTTTTTGGGGGCACACACCACAAAAAAAAACGCTTAATTTAAACCCCCGGATGTAAATTGCCCAAAGAATTGGGGCCCCACAAAATAGTAGCCTTTTTTTAACGTGTTACAATTTTCTGTTTTCTACGCCACACCAAAAAAAGATACAGTTTTAATTAAAAAACCTTTTCGTTGAAATTTGGCTACCGGAAAAAAATTTTATAAATTTTTGGGGTTGAAAAAGACGGTTTTCTTTGGGGGCAACACACCAAACAAAAAAAACCCTTAATTTTTAACCCCCGGATTAAATTGGCGCCCAAAAGAATTGAGCAGGCCCAAAAATGAAAATGGTATTTTTTATTGTAAAAAAGCTGTTTCTTTAAAAAAATATAACAGGAACCCGGCTTAGATCCCACTTGGATTTGAATGTATATTTAAACTGCAGTGGAAGCACACGGGTTTCAGATCCAATACCCCAAAAAATTTTAAAAAAAAATTAAAGGGAAAAGCTTTTGAGACCAAACTGAGCACCCCACAGGAAAAACCCACATAAAAATCAATTCCTTTAGTAAGACTATCAGGCCGCGGCAGCCCCCTTCCCTGATAGCAAGTGAGAGGAGTTGAAACTCCCCGGGGTCGCGCCCGGACTTAATAGTTCGGTGACCCTCACAGAAAAACCCCCGGTCTCTGATTGGCTTCACCTCTTTTCACATGTCCCTGCAGGGTAACCCCTTCCCTTCCCCCCAGATTTTTTTCCCCCCCCCCCCCCCCTTTGGGGGCCCCAATTTTTTTTTAGTGCCATGGCTTTGCACCATTTTAAACAATCAAAAGCACACTTCGTTCACCCCGAAAAACCCCAAAGGTTTTAACTTTTGGTTTCCCAACCGAAATTTTCCTGAAATTCTAAAAAAGAATTCCATTCGTTTGAAATCGTTTCGCCCATCCCCTAAGCATAAACTT
Source organism: Phyllomedusa bahiana (assembly GCA_025379985.1). Lineage (NCBI taxonomy): Eukaryota > Metazoa > Chordata > Amphibia > Anura > Hylidae > Phyllomedusa > Phyllomedusa bahiana. The sequence goes on along the minus strand of JAODAL010015150.1, from coordinate 25,567 downwards.
TTCTGCCCCGGGAAAAATTTTGCAATCTTTTGCCCCTTTATTACCCAGGAGTTTGTGAAGTTCATAGATCATTCTATCCTCCTTCTTCCAATTGCTTTTCCTCACCTCAGGATTCAGATGATGGCACCACCTTTCTCTGCACTGTTTGTCATTTCTTCTTCTCTGTAATCGGGTAATAAAAGACCAGTTTTTTGGGCCATACTGTTGTACTAAACCATAAAGTTTTATATCTTCTTCTGGAATCCATGGTCCTGCAATAAGGTCAGGACAGCATAATTTTTTCCATCTATAGTAGCACTGGAGAGCTGTTCGTGCAGGGTGAAGATTAGAAACAGTTTCCCAATTCTCAGTACCGATCACTGCCACCAGTTCCTCCAGCTTCAAGTCCTCATGAGTCCATCGTTTCTTCTTGCTCGAGTTTCGTTTATCTCTAGAGAGTCCGTCATCGCAACCAGGTGCATCCATGTCAGGTACATCCTCTCCTTCCCATGGCCTGTGGATCTTGGTACTAGGCCTGTCCACCATCTTCTGAGTAAGGTCTGAAACTACGGATTCCGGATCTGATAATTCACCTATTTCAGATGTAATAAGCTATCGAGGAAACATCCCGGCCCTGTGGAAGGATGGGGTAGGAGATAGCACCCGCAAATTATAATTTGGCATCCTCATTTATATGCATAGGTACGACAACAGAAGCAGAACAGGAATGTGAGCATTTATGTAGTAATGTATCAGTAACACCATCGCTTACTGGGCCAGAACTGGAGGAGGGTGAGGAGGAGTCAAGAGCAGTAAATGTGCATAAATCACAAATTACTGTATGAGAAGCTTGAGGAGTCCCTTCAGGTGAGGAATGAGACATGGTCGGATGGGCAACCGGTGGAGAGATTGGTTGTGATGCGGCAATTGTGGGAGAATGGACCTCATTAGGTAAAATTTAATTGGTGGTAATTTGACTTGCAATGCTGGGTTGAGTGGGAGAGATTTTAGGACTGTTATAAGTTGCAGCAAGATGGCTGATGGTGACCTGTGACCCAGAACTTTCTTGGCTAATGGGAGGGTTGGAGTTAACAATATGGCCGCCGGAAGGAAGTGGAGGAGCCTTGGGAGGAGCAATATGGTTGCCGGAAACAGGAGGTGGGGAATCATGGGCTCCACCAAGATGGCCACCGGAGGTGGAAAGGGCAGGGCTTGGTGACGTAGGGCCATAAGGACCGGAAAAGACGGGCGTGTCAGGTATGGGAGCAGAAGGGGAAATACATTGCGGGACAGGGGTTGGACGAACACAACGAATGTAATACTCCGTAATAAGGGAATTGCGACGTCCGCGATGCGGACAGAGCCACCATTGGGGATCATATGGTGGGGGTTGAGGCTTTAATGAATTCATATAATAAATCAAATTGCCTTTCTTATCTCTGTATTCTATTTCCATGTAATTTTCTTTTATAGCTACCGCTGTTCTGTGCCACACTGAAGCGGCTTGGTAGAGGTTTTTTTGTTCCAACACACTTCTACAGTCACTTAACGCTTTTCCCCATGTATTGACTTCTAGCCTGCCTCCTGGATGGTTATTACAAAGGTTCATAAGTTTCGAGTAATCGGCTATATATTTCCTTCCCTCTCGTCTAGCTACTAGGCCACACGGAAAGAAATGTGACCTTGAAGAGGCTCGTGAGGTAAACACATTTTTTGAACTTGCCATCATAAAACAATCGGTATGTGGTGACTGGCTCCCTATTATCATGCGTATAAAGAGACGCACGCGACTGTGTATCAGGCTTGTATCAGAACTGGATGTTTATGGATGGATGTGATTTCTCTCTTAAGACAAATGATTCGGAGCTGACAGTCTGTGGTTACAGCCTGTGTAAAAGTGGAACTTATGTTGGAATTCTTACTGTGTCTCAAAAAATAGGAAGTATTCACACAGAATGTAATCTGTGCTGGCTAATGACGAAAAGGGGAAGTAAGTACAAATCCAGTCTGCTGATAACAGCGAGCCAACAGCCGCACCTAACTCGCCCTATCTGCTTCGGAACTGGCCCATTGAGTGAGCTGCCACATCAATCAACAAAACCTAACACTCTCCCTACCGCTACAGATCACCTAGATCGACACCTAGTCTCACCTAGTCTCACTGAGTCTCACCTAGCTCACCCAGATCGGCACCTAGTCTCACTTAGTCTCACTTAGTCTGACTTACAGCAGGTTGGACAGACACCCTGGCCACTAAGGTCTTTACCTAACTAATAATTCCTCCCCTAACTAACCTAAAAACGCCAGTTCCGTCTACCTGGAAGTAAAAAGAGAAATAAAAATCTATCCAGTCACCACGTAAACCAATACCAAAAAAACAGAGATAACAAGAGACTACGTCAGACAGTTTACGTATAGGAATACATATACCCAACCACACTCAAGGAGCTAATCCTAGACGCACAGGTCCCACAGAGAAAGGCAACACAACCAACAACACCAGACTCTCCACAGAATTTCCGAGCCAGATAAGTGACAGATTTATGAACCAGCCTACTTACCGGTCTGATATGCTCGAGCTCTGGATTCGGACACCCCGGGATGGTCTGGTTGTCAGCAAGCGGTCGCCCCACCTGGGGAGCTCTTTGGGCACCCGGTTCGAAGAGAGCACGGCACCAAATGTGAAGGAAGGATTTTCCTTTTAATCCATTCCTGGTCCAGTTGCTATCTCTGTTCCAAATTCAAGGTGTTTATGTCTCAGCTGAGAGAAGAGTATTACACACACACAGTTCTTGCGTTGTGCATAAAATTCTGTTTACTTAGAGGAAGTACAAGTTTTATATAGGCTTGATACGTAATGATACGTTTTAAATCATAATTGGTTAATGTGTTAGTATAGGCAGATACTGGTCAAAACTACAAACAAGATATATGGACATAAATAGACATATAACAACAGGCCGGACACCTTAAACGGCTCAACAGCCCAACAGCCTGACAGCTTCCAACAGTCTAACAGCTTTCTTAATGGGCATGCGCAATAGCAAGTTCTTGAAAGTTCCTCTGTTTGTATCATCCAAATTGGAGGTTTGTATCTTGCGTCAGCAATTCCAAGCAGCGATATATCTCATTATCATCCAGAAGACAAGTCCTGGAGGCCATTCTCCTTGCGATGCAAAGGCAATTGTGAATAATATCTGATAAACTCGATTAAGGTTGATAACCAAATAGTTGAGCTGCAATAAAAGTGGATTAAGCATAGTACATGATAAATATTAACAAGAGAAATGAGAATCTGATACTAGAACAGGATTTAATGTTTTCCTACAAACCATTAACCTGACATTACTAGTTTCTATTTTTTAACATATTAGTGGGACCATTTGATTAGCGCCCCTGACAGGAGTATTGCCCTATTGGCACTCCTGCCAGTTACCATGTGCCATTTACAATACCGGTGTCTTCTTATGTGTCAATGGGGCTTTTCGAACCCCTCAGGGTGCAGGACCCCGTAGCGGCTGCTACCGCCAGGGGTGCCAATAGGGCAGTACGGACAGTACTCCTGTCAGGGGGCCATAATCAAAAAGGGGCCCACAAATAGGTTAAAAAATAGGAACTAGTAATGGGTGGGGGCCCCATTTGATTTGGCTTTCGGGGCCCTGAAACGTTTAATAGAGGACTTATGGCAGACTGACTGACCACTGATGAATGAATGATGGAATGTGTATTTCACATTGTCAAGAAGACGTGCTACAGTTTATTAGTCAGTGACATCGTCAACCGAGGCAACAAAATCATCAGAGATCCACGCTTCATTAATTTTTATAAATGTCAAACGATCCACACTCTCAGGGGAAAGATGGATACGTTTGTCAGTTATCACCCTGCCAGCTGTGCTGAATGTGCGTTCTGAGATAACGCTGGCTGCTGGGCAGGATAAAACTTCTATGGCGTGTCGAGCAAGCTCAGGCCATTCATCCAGTTTGGACACTCAGAAATTGAATGGGTCCAGATTAAGTCCAAAAACATCGGTATTGAGCTGCAGGTAGTCATGAACCATTGTCTTAAGGCGGTCTCTGTGTGCCGGAATGCTTCCCTGCCTTGCAGGCGTTGGTGAGGTGGTAAATATGAATTGCAAAATGTCACCCAGTAGGCTTCTGCCACACTGCCTGCTGCTGCGGCTACTTACCATTCTACTGCTGTCGCATTGCTTGATGTTGTTCCACCGTGACATCAGAATGTGAAGAAGATACAAAAGATGTCTTGAGTTGGTCAATGATCACTGTCTCAAAATCCTGCATTCTACTGTCAACTTCTGTGGGTAGAAGGAAATTGTTCACTTTTGTCTCGTAACGTGGATCAAGGAGGGTGGCCACCCAGTAATCGCTGTTAATTTTTATTGCTTTGATGCGTGGATCATGTTGCAAGTAATGTAGCATCCAAGCACTCGTGTGTGATATGCTGCCGGGATCTGCCAAGCCTCGGGGTCGAGGACCACTAACGGGATCTTCTTCCTCCTCCTCCTCCTGTAATCGATGCCAACCTCTTACCACTGAAGGGTAATTAGTACCAGTGGTGTCCACCCCTGCCTCCCCATCCTCCTCCACTTCCTAATCCTGACCATCACCAGAGCCCTGGCTAGCCTCATGCGCTCTACTCTGTGAGCTGAACTGCCATCCTGCACCCGCCCTCGGACCACCGCCTATAGAAGACATATACAATTATGAAACAGTCGGGCTTTCTACATCCTCTGGTGAGTAAGGCTCTGTGTCCTCCTCCTCCTCCATCATCACTCCTGGGACCTGCTGCCGCAGAGTGCCTAATGCCTGTTCCAGTAAAAATATAACCACAATGGTCATGCTGACAATGCCATCGTCCTGACTGACCATTTTGGTGGCCTCTTCAAAACTGCCAAGGACGGTGCCGAGATCCTTCACCTGGCTCCACTCTCTATGGGTCAACAACCCAAGGTCTGCACCACTGTTAGTCAGGCCATGCAACATTTCATACTGCATAATGGCATTACGCTGCTGCCACAATCGCTGGAGCATGTGAAAGGTGGAATTCTAATGTGTTGCCATAACACATATCAGGCGGTTAACAGGGAGGCACAGATGATGCTGCAACACTGCCAGTTGTGCGAATGCTAGAAGTGTGAGATAAGACCTCTAGCTTTTCTCATCAGGCATTAAAGATCTGGGTAGCGCTTGAGAAATTTTTGCACAACCAGGTTCATGACATGTGCCAGGCAAGGGATGTGCATAAATCTACCGATCCTAAGGGCAGCAAAGAGATTTCTCCCGTTGTCGCAAACCACCTTGTCTGGCGCCAGGTTCTTAGCACCCAGCCACTGGTCGGTCTGAGTGTACAGAGCCGTCCACAGTTCTTGCCCTGTGTGTTGAAGGCCTACAAGACAAATTAATTTGAGAACAGCCTGGTGTCTCTTGGCACGTGATACTACCCATCAAGGTTGGGGATCTGGACTCTACACCATCACAGAGTGGAAGAGTGTCGGCCGAGACCCATCACCAGAGGCACTGTCATCCACCAAACTCACCCAGTGAGCAGTTACTGAGATGTAATGCCCTTGACCATGCTTACTAGTCCATGTGTCTGTAGTGAGATGGACTTTGGTGGACACAGATGCAGCCAATGCGCTGGAGATCTTTTCTGCAACATTGTGGGCCAGGGCAGGGACAGCATTTCTGGCAAAGAAATGCCAGTTTGGCATCTGATATTGGGGGCATGCCATGACATGGCGGAAGCCTTCTGTGTCCACCAGGCGGAAAGGCTACATTTCCAAGGCCAACAGCCTGGCAATGCCTACAGGATGCTAGTTTATGATTGGCGATTGGCTATATGATTTGCAATTCACAGGTGTTGGTCTTTTGTCATTTACTTGTCTATATAATGGCTGTGTGTTATCATTTGGTATATTGCCATGACTAAGGGCGGATGGTAACCGCCTGAATCACGTAGGCTATATCGCCAATGTGTCTTTCTGTCTGCCAACTTGCACTGCCAGTATTTTGTGCTTTTATGTAAGTATTTAATAAAAGATGGTTATATTTTATCTGAAGATGTCTGCATGCTGTGCTGGAAAAACACTACATTTTTTCTTACAGCCCCATTCAAACATGTCCCACTTGATTTTTAAAAAGGCCAATTTCCCCTTTTTGAGAGCCGCACTACAGGACATATACTGGGAGCAACTATTATCAAATAGGGATGTAGAAGCCAAATGGGAGGACTTTAAATATACTCTGGGGAAATTTATAGAAAAATTTATTCCTATAGGTAACAAGTATAGTACAAAGAGCTTAATAAAATTTTTTGATCAAATCAGCTAAAATACAAAATGAAAGGCAGGTGGCCAAGGACAGCAAGACAAACCCCCAAAAATTCTTTAAACATATAAATTCCAAAAAGTCAGAGTATGCAGGACCCTTAAATAACAATCATGGGGAGCTGGTCACTGGGGATCGGGAGAAGGCAGAGCTACTTTTCAGCTCTGTATATACTAACGAGGAGAAAGTAGCTGATGTGGGCAGGCCCAGTGAGAATGCAGGTGGTGTCAGTACTAATAGGTGCAGTGCTAGAGCTCATGGGGACATGCCCAGTGCGGAGATAGGCAATGACAGTACTGTTAATCCACCAACTAATATAATAAATTAGCTGAGTGTACAAATGGTCCAAGACAAGTTAAATAGACTGAATGTGAATAAGGCTTCAGGCACAGATGGCATGCACCCAAGAGTTCTTAAATAACTCAGCTTGGTTATTTGTGTGCCGCTGTACATGATATTTACAGATTCTCTGGTGACTGGTATAGTGCCAGGAGACTGGCGCAAGGCAAATGTGGTTCCCGTCTTCAAGAAAGTCAAAGTTACTTTTTGTGTAAATTGTGCCAGACTTCTGGCACAATTGCCTTGATAAATGTGCCCCAATGTGAATATGGCTCTAGACCCAGGCGGCTTAAACCCAAGAGCTCAGCTCAGTTATCTGTGTGCCCCTGTACATGATATTTAGAGCTTCTATGATGACTAGAGACTGGTGCAAGGCAAATGTGGTTTTCATCTTCAAAAAGGCTCCAAGTCTTGACCAGGTAATTATAGACCAGTAATTTTAACATTTATTGTGGGAAAACTGTTGAGGCACTCATAAGGGACTATGTACAGGAATATGTGGCTGAATATAATATTAAAAGTGATTGTAAGCATGGTTTTACTAAGGACAGAAGTTGTCAGACCAACCTGATCTCTTTTTATGAAGGGGTAAGTAGAAGTCTGGATAGCGAGGTGGCTGTGGATATAGTGTTTTTAGACTTTGTAAGGGCATTTGACACTGTCCCTCATAAGAGTTTATTGGGAAAATTAAAATGTTTTGGTTTAGAAATAAGAGTGTGTAATTGGATTAAAAACTGGCAATCGGATTGTACTCAGAGAGTGGTGGTAAAAGAGTCCTACTCAGAGTGGTCCCTGGTTATGGGTGGTGTGCCCCAGGGCTCAGTATTAGTTCCTCTTTTATTCAATTTATTTATTAATGATATTGTGGAGGGGACAAATAGCACTTTTTCTATTATTGCACATGACACCAAGCTATGTTGTGTAGTGCAATCTACGGAAGATATTCATAAAGAGCAAGCAGACCTGGACACACTGAGTGTTTGAGTATCCACTTGGAAAATGAGTTTCAATGTGGATAAATGTAAAGTTCTGCATCTGGGTACAAATAATCTGCAGGCATCATATGTTCTAGTGGGAGAAAAACTGTGAGAATTGCTTGTTGAGAAAGATCTGGGCATTCTTGTAGATCTTAGACTACAGAACAGTATGCGGTGTCAATCAGCTGCCTCTAAGGCAAGCAAGGTATTAGCATGTATTAAAAGAGGCATGGACTCGCGGGACATGGATGCAATATTACCACTGTATAAAGCATTTGTGCGGCCTCACTTGGAATACGCTGTTCAGTTCTGGGCTCCAGTTTATAGAAAGGATGTAGTGGAGCTGGAGAAAGTGCAAAGCCGAGCAACCAAGCTAATAAGGGGAATGGAACATCTTAGTTATGAGGAGAGGTTAAAATAATTAAACTTTTTTGGTCTTTAGAAAAGACGGCTCTGGGGAGACATGATTAATTTATATAAATGGTCCCTACAAAAAGAATGGGGAAAAGCTATTTAATGTAAAGCCCCCTAAAAAGACAAGAGGACATTCCCTTTGTCTGGAAAAAAAAGCATTCACTCTACAGAGGAGAAAAGCCTTCTTCACTTTGAGAACTGTAAGGAGCTGGTCACAGCAGGAACAGTTGCAAGTTTCAAGAAAAGCTTAGATATCTACCTGAAACTAAAAAATATTATTATGTAGCCATATAAAATTCTTGATCCAGTCGATGGAAACTCTGGGATCAGAAATGAAATCTTCCTTAGAGCAGATCATTTCTTGCCCTATGGGTTTTAAGTAGGGGAAACTAAGCTTAAAAAACTCCTTATCTCCCTCCCTTCATCCACATCCCCCCCCCCCCTTGGTTGAACTTTATGGACATATTTCTTTTTTCAACCGTACTAACTATAACTATATCTTCAAGACAAGCACACAGATGAAAACTATAGTGAATCAGGGAGCTATCTGGGACTACTACAAACTGCTGGCAAAGCTTATGACCTACACTAGTGTATAAAAATTTATTTGACTTCCCGGGTCAGTATTTCTTTTTAATGAAAGTCAACCCCTGTAGCTGGTCTTTCCACCTTCTCAATACCAATAAACTTAAAAATGCATAAATATCCTCCATGTACCTCCATGAAATGTTTGGACATAGTGGAGATTCCCACAGCTGTGGTTCTAAGAGTATCAGAAAGATGTCTGATCCACACCTTGAAAGGAGTGATTGTACACCCCACATACTGTAATTTGTATGTACTTCAGCTGATAAGATAAATCACATTTCTAGTGTTGCAGCTGAAGAGGTAGGAGCTCAAAGAGATGGGCTCAACATCTGGATAAGGGGGAGAGGTAAAAATTTAAATTAATTATGCATTTCCCTCATCACTTGGTCTCCAATTCCCCTCTTTTTAGAGGGGGAGTGGGTTTTTCCATAGGGTCTAGTCACGCAAATCGATAACTCTGACCATCATAAAATTTTTTTAATTTTTTCCCGATGGGATTTTTGAATAAACTGATTGCAGTATTAAGAAGGGTTGATTTTGTCCCGCTACAAAATTTAATGATTTAAAGGGGAAAAAAGATTTACATTTTGTTTGCACGTAATTGAAATGGCATAAATTTTTAAAAGACCAAAAGTCAATTAAAATTCAAGAACTGGGGGCCCAAACACAGGATCTTGGGGGGATACCACACTGGTTTTTTACTTGATGGGGGAAACCCGGGGGGCCCAATGATCTTAACCAACGACAGAAGGATGCCTCCTTCTGAAGTAGATACCCCCCAAATAGATTTATTTTTAAGAGTGGTTTCTGAAGAACTTTAACTTTTGAGTAAACAACTTTACCCTTTAGAAATAATCTATCCAGAAAGATTACATCTTTTTCACTCTTGAATGATATTCTTTGATAATTTAAACCCTCGACAAGGGGGATTGTACCTTAACCCTATAACTAACCAAATGTGTAATGACCTTTTTCGAGATCAATTTTGGGTTTTTTTTACCCAAAGACCTACATTGGTTTTTTTTCGAGCTTAGCAGTTTCTTTTTGAAGGTTGGGAAACGGCCCCTTTTCTCCCACCCAAAATTTTAAGTTTATGATGCCCCCGTCCTCAACATTACCCTTTTACCTTTTTCCCAAAATTATAAAGGGATTTGTCCTTTTTGGTAACCTTTTTTTTGGGTGTTTGGGGGTATCACACAGAATGTGGGTATTATTTTGAGATGGGAATTGATTCTAACGAAGGGAATTTTTTAGAATTAAGAAAACTCGTTCTGAACAATTTGAAATTGGGTGATTTTCGGGGAAGAAGGTGCTTTTTATTTATAAAATGGCGCGACACAGGCGTTACATGGGGAAAGAAGTCTGGGAGGAAGACAGGCGTAGCCTCATACAGTCAAGGGGTAACCCAAACAGAGCCCCCGGGATTCTGTGACCCACCCCATAATTTTAAGTCGGGGGGCGACGTGCAGCCTTTGTCTCACGTCTGGAGGGAAGGTGCGCCGTTTGCGCTTATATATTATACTAAAGAAAACAATTCTATACAGGATTTTTTTGGGGGGGGGGCAACTTGTCCAGAGCTTTCTCTTACGTTCTAATCTATTTTTGGGGTATTTTTGGGAATGAAGTCCCGTGGCTCCCCAAGCAGCTGCTGTACAGACACATTGAATAAAAGGGTTACAAGCCCGTTCCTTTGTATACATTAAAGAAACGCGTTTTTACAATCCAAAAAACCCCCCAAATTTTTTTTGCTTTTATTTTGCGCAAATTTTTATCGGGGTTTAAATTAGCCGTTGTTTTCTGTTTGTTCATAAAAGAAACTTTTTTTTTCACCCCAAAAAATAAATTTTTTCCTTAGCTAATTCATAACCGGGGGTTTTAATAACAAGTTTTTTTTGTTTTTGGGGGTTTCCTAAAAATTTCGCCCTTTTTAAAACCACAAAGCTGGGAATCTGGCGCATATTTTTTTGCACAATTTACATCCAAGGGTTAACTCAATCATTTTTCTGAGTTGTACTTTGTAAAGAAATGTTCTTTTTCACGCCAAAAAAGAAATTTTGCCTGTGCATAAATTCATTCCGAAGGTTAATTAAGCTGTTTGTGTTTTATATTCAGTAAAATAACAAGAGGGCGACATGTATTGATCGGCTTTACGCCTGTTTTTGGCGTATTACTGCGCTCCGGCCCGAATCCCCCTGTCGGACGACAGGGATGCGGTGTTAGGACGCAGGGTTCGCCACTTTCGCTGCACCCCGCCATGAAGGGGCGGGAATGGGCGCGGTGTAGGTGTTCAGGGGCGGGAGCGCGCGCTCGTCATACTCGAAGGCATGTACGTTCGGAGTCGGCATAAACGAGGTAGCAGTGCAGCGCCGGCAGCACCGGACAGGCTAGAATGGTTTATTTTGGTTTAAAATGTCGGCTGGAGGGGAAGTTTGAAGCAGGATCGGAACAAGGCGAGGAAGCAGATCGAGATCAGGACCGAAATCCGGCGCTCTCGTCCGTGCAGCAGGAGTATGAATCCGAAAAAAATCGCCTTTTTAAAGGGGAAAACAGTGTCAGAAAAGAGTGAACCTCAAAAATAAATGACATAATAAAAAAAAAAATACTTTAAAATCTAGAACTAGCAATCTCAGAAATCGGATATTGGAAATTGCCGGGAAATACGCAGTATTCAAATTCTGTAAGTATTTCATTGGTCTGCATAACCGGCAATCAGAATAGGAGCGACTAGTGAACCATTAAAATATGGAGAACGATTGACCAATAGAATAAAACTACAGTAAAATGCAGAAAAGAGCTGATTGGTTAGAACTAGAGGGGGCTTGGTATTCTCGGCAATCAGAATAGGGAGCGACAAAGAACATTATAGCTATGGAGAGTTTTGGACAATCCAAAATCCAAGGCGGGACAGTTCAAAATACAGTAAAAAGGAATTAAAAGATGATTGGTCTGAAACTAGCGGTGGTTGGCCTATCCCAGCCAATCAGAGCGCGAGCTGGTCGTCTCCATTGTAGTTATGGAGAGAGCCAGCGCACTGAAATCTCGGCGCTCAGCGCACGTGCTGCATGAAGTATGATTAAAAAAGTATTTTTATTAGTGTAAAACATTATCAAGATAAAGAGCTAAAGCTTCATGTAAAATTAAATAGTACATCCCGAACCAAGGTATGGTCGGAGACCGGTTACATGGGAATTTGACAATCGAGAGAATCCGCTGGGAAATACAGTAATTCAAATTGTTTAAGCTCTTCTGAGTTGGTCGGCATAAACCACGACCAATCAGAATCAGGAGGGACAGTGGCATTATATCCTATTGGAGGTGAATTGACCCAATCAGAATAGGAGGAACAGGGACAATTATGAACCTAGGAGAAAATTGACCAATTCATTTTTCTAAGGCGGACAGTTCTAAAATTACCAGTAAAAAGGGCAGAAAGCGCAGATTGGTTGTGCTCAGCGCGGGCGACTCGTCAGTTAGCCTATCAGAGCTGCGAGCTGACTTCTCATAGGTTCTTAGGAGAAAGAAATTCCGAGCAAGCTCTGTGATTGGCTAAAGTTTATAAGAGGCCACGTTATTGGGACCAATGGGAGAGCGAGCGACGCTTCCTATGGGTTCTTCTAATTGCATCTGAAAATAAAATGTACATCGGCCGAAATCAATTATAAGATAAGAGAAGTTGTCCCGATGTGTATATAAAACGAATAATAATAGGGGGTAATCGAAAAATCAACATATTAATTCAAATAAAATCATGTTTTTTTCTTTTATTTCGTTATACCAAGGATCAATAGTATGGGTGCAACGAAAATAAAGAAATAAAATGATTTGATAGATGTAATATTTTTTTTTTCTGTTACCCCTATTATTATTCATTTTATATACACATGGGACAACTTCTGTAGTTTTATCATTTGATTTGGCATGTACGTTTTATTTAGATTGCATTAGATAAACATAGGAGGTCGTCTTCGCTCTACAATGGTCCAAATAACGGCGCTCTTTTAACTCTTAGCCAATAAGAGGCGTTCGGAATTTCTTTTCCCCACTAGAACTCTGATGAGAAAGTAGCCCCGCTAGCTAAACAATCAGCTTTTTTCTACCTTTTTACGTATTTTGAATGTCCCGCCTTCTTGAATATGATTGGTCAAATTCTCTCCAGTAGGATATAATGGGGCATGTGCACTATTCTGTTGGGTGGTTTATTTGCGCACAAGTAAGCGCTTAAACAATTTGAAATTACTGTTTTCCCGGAATTCTTCTATTGGCAATTCCCTATGTAGCGCGGTTCTCGGCGAAAAAGCGTTGTTAGGGATTTTATTATGTATGTTTATAGAAGGTTTCAGCGCTGTATTGTTTGTTTTACAACTTAATAAAAATGTTTTTTTTATTTATACTCCGTGCCTTCACGGCGCTGAGAGCGAGATTGCATGGTGCCGATCTCATCATAGACTACAGTGGGAGAAGTAGTCGCGCTTGATTGCTGGGATAGCAAGCCCCGCTAGTCATACTAAATTTGTGCTATTCTGCATTTTTACTGTTTGTTGAAAGTCCCGCTTATGATTCTGATTGGTCAATAGTTTCTCCATAGGTTTTAATGGTTCTCTGTCGTCTATTCTGATTGGCCGGTTTATGTCACGACAATGAGAATATGCTTTCAGAATTTGAATTACTGTATTCCCGCTATATTTCTATATTAAATCTTGAATTAGGATATTGGAAAGTTGATTTTGTTTTATGTATTTTTTATTTTTACGGTTTCAGCTCTTTTTCTGAGAATGTTGAACGCTTTTATATAAGGCGATTTTTTGATTCATTACTCGCCAGACATTGGAATGATTTTCGCGGTTCTAGCTGCTCGCATCGGAACAGATTTTCGGCGAGTCCGCACGGAGCATAAGTCGCATGCGCCATGTACCCGCACTGTGCCCACACACTAGAGAGGCATCAGGGAAACTTTTCCCGTATGTACGAGTGCACCTCCTAGGAACGGCGAATCTTAGGCGCAGCGCCCGCACTGCGGCCTCAGTCCCGCATGCGCCTAACACAAGGGAGAGGGCGGCGGACTTTTCCCGCATGTTTGAGTTGCATACCTCCGGCAGGCGAATCTCAGGCACAGCGCCGCACTGGGTCTAAGTCCCATGGCCTAACACATGGCGAGGCGCGGCGGGACTTTACATAGTATGTATGGATGCGAGCCCGGCCCGACATAAATAGGCGCAGATTTCGCCGGAAAAACTGCGGAAAGGCGCCCGACCGGAGAGCTTCATACATGTCGACCCCAGAGTTTTTAATCGTCAATACAAGTCATTTTTCCTGCCCATTTGTGGAGGCAATTTATATCCAAGGGTACGCCAAGTTGTTCGTGGGGTTCATTTGGAGTCCAAATTACAGGTGTGTATTTATCATCATCAGATATCTTCATTCTCAAACAGTGTCTTATACATTTTAGAACAAACAGTATGTCAATAACAGGAGGTGGCAGGCTCTTCACTTGAGAGTGGCCCGAGGCCCAAACCTTCTGGAGCAGTCCAGGTGGCAGACAGCAAGGGGACGTGCCGCAGGGATCATCGGTGACGGCCAAATGCGCTGTCATTAGCGGCCGTGTGCTGGACTAGCAAACCCAAAAGGGGTTTTGAATTGGTTGTACTAGGTCATCCACTTCCTCCCGATGACATCTGACAACCCCAGCCAACGAGTCGGTGGGAACCTCAGTTAAAACCCTTATTAGCATGGACGGGAGCGGGTAGCGGCCCTCACTGCCCTCATCCGCCTCTGTCATTCGGTTCCCTCAGCCAGAGATCTACTATGTCGGTCTTGGATCAGGCACTATATAGGACGATAAAAAATTTGAGGAGGGCAGTCAGCGCTATTGGCAGCGAAGAAAGGGGCATTTATTCCCTGTTTTTTGCAGTAGGCGGCAAAGTATTAGATTGGTGGCGAGTGGCTGGAGGTTCATGTTGTGAGTCAGAGGGTACAGCAGTGAGAGGGGGAGCCAGGACGAGTAAAAAACTCGCTCGCAGGTCAAGAAAGTAGCGGACATGGCTCAGGAGGGCAGCTGGTGGCAGTAGTTCACATCATGCAGTGCGTTGGCCGTTAAAATCAGATACTCCGACGGTGGGGAGCTCTCTTTTGCTATAGACACTGAGGGAGCGAATATGCGTTATATGTAGAATCTGTGGGGCGAAGTGAAAGCGTGGAGGGAGATCTAAACGTTGGCACACATCCTGGTCAAAATGCAGGTCAACATCCGGTGTGGGAGAAACGGGTCAAGTCTGCGATGGTCATCTGCCGCCGCACCAGACAGCAGTGCCCCAGTGGCACGCATCGCATTGCCAGCAGTCAAGGCTCCACCCCTTGAGAAGGAGTGTTTCTCTTTGCCATCATTCCGGTTAAGATGCTCCTGCTCCTCGCTACTCATGGCGCCAGCAGTCGTTCAACGAGGCGATTGCAAAGAGACAACAGTATACGTCCAACCATCCTAAGGTGCAGCAGCTGACCGTGCTCCAGTCCAAGTTGTTGGTACTGCAGTCCCTCCCTTTCCAAATGGTGGACTCTGCACCATTCAGAGAACTAATGGCTTGTGCCGAGCCGAGATGGAGAGTTCCAAGCCGTAATTTTTTTTCCAAAAAGGCAGTACCAGCACTTCATAAATATGTAGAACAGAAGGTGGGCCAGTCCTTGAGCTTATCGGTTTGTTCCAAGGTGCATGGCAGCGCGGACGTCTGGAGCTGTAACTATGGTCATGTACATGTCCTTTCCGGCCCACTGGGTGAATGTGCTTCCTGCCCAGGCACACCAACAACTTGGACAGGAGACGCCGCTTTCTCCTCCACGTTGTCAAACTGCGGCTCCTGCGACAATGTCCGCCTCCTCCTCCTCCACCACCACCACCATCTCAGCCTCCACAAGTACTGCTCCATCATTCCACATGTGTAGGGCAAAGCGGTGTCATGCAGTTCTACACCTGGCGTGCCTCGGCGAACGAAGTCACACAGGGGAGGAACTGCTCCGCGTCATGCAGCAAGAAATCGATGTGTGGCTTTCTCCACGCCAACTGCAAATCGGAACCATGGTGACGGACAATGGGAGTAACATGGTGTCCACGCTGCACCGAGGAGGAATGGTCCATGTGCCCTCCATGTCGCATGTGTTCAATCTGGTTGTGAAAAGGTTCCTGAAGTCTTCCACCGACCTTCAGAAGATTCTAAAAATGGCCAGGAAACTGTGCATGCACTTCATTCATTCCTACAAAGCCAGGAACACCCTCCTTGAGTTGCAGCGGCTGAACGGCCTCCCTCAACACACTCTGATATGCGATGTTTCCACCCGTAGGAATTGCAGCCTAAACATTTTGGACCGACTGTATGAACAGAGAAAGGCCGTTAACGATTTTTTTGATGATCCAGGCAGACAGGAG
The DNA here is from genome assembly GCA_025379985.1 of Phyllomedusa bahiana. Lineage (NCBI taxonomy): Eukaryota > Metazoa > Chordata > Amphibia > Anura > Hylidae > Phyllomedusa > Phyllomedusa bahiana. The sequence continues at coordinate 9,509 of JAODAL010015150.1, read as the reverse complement.
TACTCCCCTGTGTAACTTTGATGTCAGCCAGTGGCAGCTTATGCGTGACACATGCCGTTTGCTGAGGCCATTCGAGGAGGCGACGTTATTTGTCAGTCGCCAGGACTACGGGATGAATAACGTCATTCCACTGCTTCATGTCCTGGAACAGATGCTGAAAAATCTGTCTGGGCAGGGGACTAGAGACGTGGTGACTACATTTCGCGGCCACATGAGTCCGGTGGGGACTTAACTGGAGGAGGATGAGGAGGAGGACATTGGAGCAGAAGCATTGTCTGGTGAGATGAGTGGATGTTCTACCAAGGTGACACGAGAGGGGGAGCAGGAGCAGCTGGAGGAGGCAGAGGGAGATGAGGAAGACGTGGCCGATGACCCACAAGCACCGTGGCAGTATACAGTGGAGATGAAGGCAGGGAGCCCCTCGGAGTCACTTGTGCAGATGGCCCACAACATGCTGATTTGCCTGGCTAGTGAAAGCCCAATAGTCACCATCCGGCAGAGGGATGACTTCTGGCTCTCCACCCTATTGGACCCTCGCTACCGGTCCAGCTGCTGAGAGGGAGGACAAACTTAATTACTATAGGGAAATCCTCCGTAGTCAGTTGGCCGCTGCGTCTGTGCGGCAGCGTCCCTCCTCTGACAGCTCTGACCGGGGGGGTGCTTCAGAGCTCACGGACTCCTGCCGCAGCTGCTGGAGGAAGGTGGGGGGGTAGGAGCAGTACCAGCTCCATCAGCAGAAACCCAAGTCTGGAGTCACTGATGAGCAGCTTCCTTCACCCGCCTAGTGAGGAGGGCAGTCGCCAGCAGCAGCAGCAGGACCTGGAGCAGTCCCTGAACCAACAGGTAGTGCCTACTTGGAGTTCACTCTGCCACTCCAGTTAGAAGATCCACTGGACTACTGGGCAGCCAAACTGGATGTGTGGCCGCAACATGCCGAGTTTGCAGTGGAGAAGCTGTCCTGCCCGGCCAGTAGTGTGGCATCAGAGTGGGTGTTCAGTGAGGCGGGGCCATCAATACCCCAAGGAGAACCCGCTTGTCCATGGGAAATGTGGAACGACTGACCTTTGTCAAGATGAATCAGGCGTGGATCGGCCAGGATTTCCACACACCAATGCCTTAGGCGTCAGACTACATCAGCCATGACGCCTCAACCAAACTGTGAGAACTGAGTCTGGGTTCAAACTACCTGGGGCCACAATTCTGATGCCGCCACCTGCCTGATGCCACACATCTGCTGCCAGTTTCTCCATTTTGCCACCCACCTCCAGGCTACATTCCCGCTTCAGTTTTTTGGTCAATTTTGCCCTCTTAAGTGCCCAGGGAATTTTATAGTGAAGCGATTCTAAGAGCGGCGGCAGTCATCTGCGTGTCATACTAAAACACAACATTGTATGAAGACCAAACCAAGCTCCCTCTGCATATTTAAGCATGGCACAACGTTCTACAGCACCCTGCAGGCTCTGTGCAGCCTGGAAATAGCTGTTTTTAACGCGATTCATCCCGAAGCAATTCGGAACGAAACGAATTTTGTCGGAAAATTCGGCGAAGTCGCCGAATCGAATTTTTGAGAAATTCGCCCATCTCTAGTATTCATATTGACCGTATTTTACAATAATTTGTGGTCGCTTTACCATCATATATACAGGATACCTTGGACCTCTTTCGTAGACTCGAGGGTATTTCTGTTGGTGATGATGTACTTTTAGCCTCCATTGATGTTGAAACGTTGTACAGTAATATTCCGCATGATGAGGGGATTAAGGCTGTTCAACACTTCTTATCTTCAAGAAGCATTCAGGTTCAGGAACATAATATCGTTGTCATTAAACTGTTGGATTTTGTACTGAGACATAACTTTTTTATCTTTGGTAATAAGACCTTCCACCAGCTCAGGGGTACTGCTATGGGGAGCCTGTGTGCTCCCACATATGCTATCTTGTTCCTGGGCTGGTGGGAGGCAACCCTGGAATCCCAACTAGAAGACGACCAATGCCCCCCCCCCCGGATTTTATTCTGGGGGAGGTACATAGATGATATCTTCATCCTCTGGGAGGCTGCAAGGGCTACCTTTGAGTCCTTCGTGGCACATCTTAACACCAATAGCATCGGTATGCATTTCACTTTTGAGGTCCAAGAGAGGTCTCTGCCTTTCCTGGATGTCCTCATCACGAAGGATTCATGGGGGAATATCCACACTGACATCTATAAGAAACCCACTGCTACCAATAATCTCTTATGTTGGGGGAGTCATCACCCCACCTGACTTAAATGTGGGATACCTAAGGGTCAGTTTCTATGGGTCAGGAGGAACTGCTCAAGGTTTAGCGACTTATGACTAGAGACTGCGTGATCGCTTTCTCACTCACGGTTACCCTGAGGCAGTGCTTGACTCTGCATTTGATTATGCCTCAAATCAGGATAGTACTTCCTTGCTTAATTCTAACCCTCATGACAACACCGCTAAAATTGATGTGGCATGTATCATAGTCACATTTGATGATAGAAATGGTGACGTTGTTAACATTTTAAAAAAATATTGGCAGATTTTAGGTATGGATTGAGATCTGATATTGCAGAGGCAGGTCCATCAAAGATAGACTTGTTCATAGTCATTTTATATACTAGTGTATACAGGCTCTGCAGACTGTATATAACCACCATATAGTGACCATATAGTGGTAGATACCAGTGTACACAGGCTCTGCAGACTGTATATAACCACCATACAGTGACCATATAGTGGTAGATACCAGTGTACACAGGCTCTGCAGACATATGTGATTAAAGTATAGATACATCTTGTTACTCACAGGTGACATATTTTTCTGATAAGTTGTTGACTTTCCCTTTTGGTCTGCATCCGGTCCAGACCGCCATAATGACTTCTCCTGGCCACTTGTCCCTGGAGATTTAGACACAAATATCTTAGAATCCTCCCTTTTCCAGCACCTCACTCCCTGCCCCCAGGCTATATGGGGTCCATTTATGCAGGCAGGGTGTAGAAAGGCGATAGGGGGCCTCAGATAGGCCAGGTTTAGGTAGGCAATAGGGTCCCCACATAGGCAGGTTTTAGGTAGCTATAGGGCCACATATAGGCAGTCAAGCAGGGTTTAGGTAGACTATAGAGCCCCCTTTAGACCGGCAGAGTTTAGGTAGCTATAGTGCTCCATATAGATAGGCAGAGTTTAGGTAGCTATAGGGCCCCATATAGATAGGCAGGCAGGGTATAGGGGCCATATAGGTGGGAGGGCAGGGATTAGGTAGCTATAGGGCCATATAAGTAAGCAGACAGGGTTTAGGTAGCTATAGGGGCCATATATGTAGGCAGGGAGGGCATAGGGTAGGCTATAGGGGCCATATATATAGGCAGACAGGGCTTTGGGGAGGCTATAGGGGCTATATATAGGCAGGCAGGGATTTGAGGGAGGCTGTAGGGGCTATATATAGGCAGGCAGGGCTTTGGGGGGATATACATAGGCAGGCAGGGCTTTGGGGGCTATATATAGGCATGCAGGGCTTTGGGGAAGCTATAGGGGCTATATATAGGCAGGCAGGGATTTGGGGGGCTATATATAGGCAGGCAGGGCTTTGGGGAGGCTATAGGGGCTATATATAGGCAGGCAGGGCTTTGGGGAGGATATAGGGGATATATATAAGCAGGCAGGGTTCATTAATATTAATAAATAAGAAATCACTTACTCACCTGCCCCGCGCTCCCTCGCAGCTCAGCTCCCGGCCAGTCTGTGCTCGGCGCGGGCGGCGCGATGATGTGATGTCATCACGTCGCCCACGTCAGCACTGTTTAGCAGGTAGGATTGCCGGAAGCGATCCTCTCTGCTAACACCGGCTAGTACTGCCTTTGAACGCTCGGGCCAGAGGGCCCCGAAGCTCCACCGTCCGGACGCAGGAGCAGAATTTCCGGGGTAGTAGATGTGTTAGCAGCTACCCCGGCCCTCTAATCGCCCGGGCCCCTGTGGCAGCTGCTACGTCTGCTACCCCGGAAGTTACGCCCCTGGCACTTTTGTTCTGTGCCTAGATATGAGCCTTAGTCTCTATATTTAAACTGTTTGTGTTAGATGTTTTAATAAGCGCCTCAGTTTCCTTATGTACAATGTATGTGTTAGGTGCTCATATATGCGTCTTAATTTATACATCGCCTTATATGTGTTAGACGCTGTAATATGCGCCTTAGTTTCTTTATGCACATTGTATGTGTTGGACACTTATATATGCGTCTTAGTGTAGACAGGTGTATTACATCTTAATTTTTGTTCGGCGCTTCTGGCGGGCATTTGTGTTTTCTTGCTTCCGATCATGCGCAGTGGATTTTTGTGCACGCCAATTGTTACATTCGGTTTGCCGCAGATCCAAGGAACATGTATATCTTGTTCTACTTTACTTGATGGAGTATCTATTTTTTATCGTTTTGTTTTATTTATACATTGCGGGGGTTGCATTTTCTTTTAAGGGAAACACTTTGGGGGACATGTCTGAAAACCAATCAGCGTTCCCCTTTCATTTCATATAGTGCTCTGAAGAAATGAAAGGGGAACCCTGATTGGTTGTTATGGGCAACAAGAAAAGTCTTAGAGCAAAACAGTTTTCGGACATGTCCCTCTGAATTGTCTCCCTGCATCAGAGGTGTATGTGTCATCATACACTTTAGGTAACAGCTTATTATTATTTTTTTCTTTATGCTGCCTGTTTATATTTTTTGTTTATTGTTTCATGCACTTATAGTTTCATCTTTTGTGCATGTTTGTCACCTGAAGAACATTCGTTTGAAGGGGAAACGCGTCAGGACCTTTTTTAGTTTTTGATTCATTTGTATATTTTGATTTGCATTCGTTTTTTGTCAGTGCGTATTTTTAGTGCTTTCACAGGGAGCCTGTACATTAGCGGAGCCACTCTTTTCAGGGTGATGACCCCGTTGTTAGACAGGGTTTGAGGAGGTACAGTATAACTATTTCTCCTCCCCTGTGGTTCCCTCTTGTGCATCTGTATAGCCCTTTTGTTTTGTTTTTTTGCATATGTTTGGCATATTGGCATCTGATTGTAGTGTATCACTTATGGGGAAATATTATATAAGTAATTTTAACGGTATTTATTAAAAGTTATATTTTAGTTGTGAAATATTTTTTTTGCAGTGATAATTATTTTTGTTTTCCTAACACCATATATGTTTTTGTGGTCTTTGCAGCTGATGAAGCTACATACTTCAAACTTTTGCCGTTGGTCTATGACTAAAAAATATCCATACTAACTGCGTATCCACATGCTGTGCAATTATAACCACAGCCATGAAAGCCCACAGAAGTGAGCCAACTGGATTTGGAAGCATTCGGGCTCAAATATATTGGATCCTGAGCTAGGGACTCTTAGTGATGAATCTGATACCAAACCACATTATCATGTGTGTACAGTAAAGGCAAATGTTTCTTAATAATGGAACTGCGAAAAATGTGACTGAATTCAGGACTATACAATGTAGAGAAGGTAATGGGACTAACTGTTTCCACTTTGTCCTTACTTTTTTATTACTATTGTCCACAATCAACTTTTGAGGTGGCATGTTACACACCTTCTCTGCTGCTGTTTTCAATGTGCGATATTTATAACTCTGGGATATCAATCTAGAAAAAATCCCATCTTTCTGTCCATTGTACATGGACTCCGACATGCAATTGCATTTAGTCCTAACTAATTCACCCATGGGAATATTATTGTTAAGCACATGAGCGAGATGACATGAAAAGACCAGCAGGATAGAATTTCTGAAGGTTGGTTTTCTATAGAGAAGTTTAATGCCACCAAGTTCCAAATCCCCCTGTAATGTGATGTCAAGAAAATCAAAAGCATTGTCCTGGCAATTGAAAGTAAGTCTCAGACTTATTTCATTATGAATGATGCAAGATACAAAATTCTTCACAAGCTTCAAAGGGCAAAATCTTTTTTTCATACCAAAAAAAATTATTTTCCCAAAATATCATACATATATTTGACAAAGATGATAAATACGTGTCCCCATTCATGCTCTTCTTGTCTGCAAGTAAAAATCCTGATTAAACGTAAAAACTATGTAATAACAATTCTACAGATATAATAATGAACCTTTTTAGACCTGGGGTATATGTACTGTACTTATCCAAATGCTGTGAATTATCGAAGGATACAATGCTACCACATTACATGAAAGCCGAGCATAATTAGAACACCATGGGGTACGTTCCAGTATATTAATGACTTGTTTGATGTCTTGAAAAAAACAGGTAATTTGAAAACCAAGGCTTGTAGATTTCCAGGGTCAGACTGGAAGGCCTGGGGCACACCAGGGTAGTTGATCTTGTGAGCCCACCCTACAGCTGCTGTACATGAAAATACCTGTTAATTTTTAGGCATCTCGGACTTAAGTGCATGCATTTAACCACATAATGCAGTGTGCAAAACAGAACTGTATTGTTTAGTACGCAATACCAAGTGAGTCACATACAGGATCAGATGTGTGAGACTGATGTGTGAGACAGACATTCTCACACATTTATCACAGTCTAAAATAGATAGACACATGGCACATCCATGCCCTCCATCCATATCCTCTTCCACCTCCCACCAACCCACATACAAGATCTACCTCCAAGTTTCCCTTGGTCACACACCTCACAACTTTCTTTAATAATCAACACTATAAACACAATCAAGAAAGTAAAACCCTCTAATCACAGGGTCAGGGGCGCACTCGCTTTTACAATCGGGGCAAGTGTACGTTGCCACTAAACAAATTCTGATATAACATACAATAACGGAATATAGAGACCACAGAGTGGTCAGACACAAGCTCAGGTCGCATCACATGACAATGAATACAGCACTGATCCAACACAGAATCAAAATAACCCCTGACATCCAGGGACACACAGATGAAAAGGTAAAAAGAACGACTGTTGAGAGAAGTGAACAACAATAACACATCTCTATTGTTGTTCACTTCTCTCAAGAGTCGTTCTTTTTACCTTTTCATCTTCATCCAGTCCAGACCACTGTGACGACTTCTCCTGGCCACTACTCATCCCTGCACAATTTACAAACAGATATCTTAAAATCCTTATTATACCAGCACCTTTGTACCTATTCCCACTTCTGTACAAACTTTCCAGGCCATAGCTTAGAGCAGACCTATGCAAAGTACGGCCCGCGGCGAGCTGGAGTGCCGGATGCGGCCCGCAGCGTACGATGCCCAGGTCTGCTAATAGTAGCGCTGACAGCCCGACGCTGCCGGGTATTGCTGAGAGGCCGCCGCGGGCCGTCAGCGCTACTATTGCTGGTGAATTAGGCAGCGACGCGGTATACTCCGCTCACCGCGCCGCTGCCTCTCCCCGGCGCACACAGTAATAACTCTGTGCGGGTCCAGGAGCGGACGGAGGAGCGTCCCGGCGCTGGCGGCATGACGTCATCACGCCCACCAGCCCGGGAAGCTCCTCGGATAGAAGATGAGCGCGCTCGGCCGGGAAGCAGGTAAGCCAAGGTGAGCATTAGTGTTTGTTATTTTTAATTTTGGCCATAAAACTATATATCTGCCTGGGGATACACCTATCTATATACCTGCCTGGGGACATACCTAACTATCTATATACCTGCCTGGGGACACAACTAACTATCTATATACCTGCCTGGGGACACACCTAGCTATCTATATACCTGCCTGGGGACACACCTAGCTATATATCTGCCTGGGGACACACCAAGCTATATACCTGCCTGGGGACACACCTAGCTATCTATATACCTGCCTGGGGACACACCTAGCTATCTATATACCTGCCTGGGAACACACCTAACTATCTATATACCTGCCTGGGGACACACCTAACTATCTATATACCTGCCTGGGGACACACCTAGCTATATACCTGCCTGGGGACACACCTAGCTATCTATATACCTGCCTGGGGACACACCTAGCTATCTATATACCTGCCTGGGGACACACCTAACTATCTATATACCTGCCTGGGGACACACCTAACTATCTATATACCTGCCTGGGGACACACCTAACTATCTCTATACCTGCCTGGGGACACACCTAGCTATCTATATACCTGCCTGGGGACACACCTAACTATCTATATACCTGCCTGTAAGGAGCCCTAATTATCTATATACCTGCCTGTGGGAAGTCCTAACTATATACCTGCCTGTGTGGAGCTTTAACTATATACTTGCCTGTATGGAGACCTAACTAGCTATATACCTGCCTGTGTGAAGCTTTAACTATATACGTGCCTGTATGGAGCCCTAACTAACTAGATACCAGCCTGAGCGGAGCTGTATCTACCTATATACCTTCCTGAGGGGAGCTGTACCTATCTATAATCCTGCCTCAGGGGAGCTGTACCTATCTATATACCTGCCTGAGGGGGAGCTGTACCTATCTATATACCTGCCTGTGGGGAGCTGTATCTATATACCTGCCTGCCTGCGGGTACCTATATCTATATGCCTGACTGAGGGGAGCTGTATTATAACCTGCCAGACTGAGGGGACATACAATCTACATACCTACCTTTACTGAGTGAGAGCTGTATATACCTGCCTTACTGTGTACCATTCAGTATATTTGCAGGTATCTAGATACATCCCCCAGTAAGCTTCCACAAAGATAATCCCCCAAAAACAAATTTTTCCCCGTTCATCCTATGTTTTTATTAGTCCAGCCCCCCCAAAACCATCGCACTTTCTCATGCGGCCCCATGGGAAAATTAATTGCCCAACCCTGACTTAGAGGTACAGTCTCCTAGGGGTTGGAGGGAAAGAGGACTAACCCCCTGGAGGTAGGCAAGACCGCAGATAGGTAGGTAGGCAATGCCATAGGTAGCTAGATAGGCCTTATTTAAGTAGATATCCTATAGTCCCGTAGTTCAGTACTCCTTTGATTTACTGCAATGTCTGTTGTCTCCCACAGCACTCACAGATTTCAAGTATGCAAATATATTCGGGTGAACTCCACAATATCACAAAATAAATTAATCATAGATCATGTTCCAAAACCTTTCGGTCCAAAGACTTTTATCAAGGGTATCTATGAAAAATTTGTATGATGTTAGTCTTATTAGTATATATAATGAAAACAACTTATTTAAAACAAAATAAAAAATTCATAATTAATGACCAAGGTGTTTATAAAGCATAACATCAAGCATAACCTCAGAACAGTCCCGTTTTTTCATTATCGATGTTCATTTTCTATATATGTATATACATAAAGGCGTCCTCAAGAGACATGATAGATAAATATACATAATAATAAATAAAGAATTATCAATATTAAAGATAATAATTATGATTTTAGTTGTATACAGATTAATTTAACAGATGTCTGAAAACAACATCTATATAGAGAGTGCTCTTTAAGTCACACTCACCAAATGAGCAGAGCGTTCCTGACTAGTGTTGAGCGATTGCGTTGGCTATCGAGATCGATCGATAGTCGATAGTCGGGCCCGCCCCTA